>JAQZBX010002180.1:0-74418 GCA_029593785.1 Cabassous unicinctus
ATCACACTACCTGACTTTAAAACATACTACAAAGCTACAGTGGTGAAAACCGCATGGTATTGGCACAAGGATAGACACATTGACCAATGGAACCGAATTGAGAGTACTGATATAAATCCTCGCATATACAGTCATCTGATATTCGACAAGGCCACCAAGCCCACTCAGTTGGGAAAGAATGGCCTCTTCAACAAGTAGTGCATGGAAAACTAGATATCCATATGCAAAAGAATGAGACAGGAACACCATCTCACACCTTATATGAAAATCAACTGAAGATGGATCAAAGACCTAAATATAAGAGCCAAGACCATAAAGACCTTGGAAGATAATGTAGGGAAGCATCTACAGGACCTTGTAATAGGAAATGGTTTCATGAACTTCACATCCAAAGCATGAGCAGCACAAGAAAAAATAGATAAATGGAATCTCCTCAAAATTAAAAACTTTTGCACCTCAAAGGATGTTATCAAGAAAATAAAAAGGCAGCCTACTCAATGGGAGAAAATATTTGGCAACCATATACCTGATAGGAGCTAATATCCTGCCTATATAAAGAAATCCTACAACTCGAAAATAAAAAGACTAACAACCCATTTAAAAAATGGGCAAGTGACCCGAAAAGACACTTCTCCAAGGAAGAAATACAAATGGCTAAAAAGCACATGAAAAAATGCTCGACATCTCTAGCTATTAGAGAAATGCAAATCAAAACTATATTAAGATACCATCTTACACCCATTAGAATGGCGGCTATTAAAAAAACAGCAGACTATAAGTGTTGGAGAGGATGTGGAGGAATGGGAACCCTCATCCACTGCTGGTGGGATTGTGGAATGGTCCAGCTACTGTGGAGGACAGTTTGGCAGTTCCTCAAAAAACTAACTATAGATCATCCATATGATCCAGCAATTCCACTGCTGGGTATATACCCAGAAGAACTAAAAGCAAAGACATGAACAGATATATGCACACCAATGTTCATAGCAGCATTGTTCACTATTGCCAAAAGTTGGAATCAACCCAGGTGCCCATCAACAGATGAATGGATAAACAAAACGTGGTACATACATACAATGGAATATTACTCAGCTGAAAGAAGGAATAAAGTGCTAACACATGGGATAACATGGATGAATCTGGAAGACCTTATGTTGAATGAAGCAAGCCAGGCATTGAAGGATGAACAGTACATGACCTCACTGATATGAATTAAGGAAATTGAGCAGTCTCTGAGAACTCTTGTCTGAAAGATAGGTGTACAAGAAAGAGAAAAAAAAGAGCAAGTTGTGAGCCATCACCCATATGGACTTAACCTATGGTAAAGTGATAGAGTGTAGTTGTGTATTGAAGGGATAGGACAGAAGGGTAGTGATATATTGGGTTGGGTGGTGCAGGGTTGACAGGTGGGTAGACTGGGAAGGGTGGGTTAGAATACCCAGGATACTGAGGGGAGAGCAGAAATAGACAGGTGGACATCTCTGAAGAGCAAGGGTGGTTCCTAATAGTGGAGAACAAACAAGTGTGTCATGACCTCTTGTTGCATGTAACTATGAACCTTGTCATCCAATGAGTCAAGTCAGGGGGTCGTCATGGACCTGGGGGGATGGGGAGGGAGGAACAGAATAGATCAAACAGGGGGTATTTAGTGGTCAATGGAA
Source organism: Cabassous unicinctus (assembly GCA_029593785.1). Classification (NCBI taxonomy): domain Eukaryota; kingdom Metazoa; phylum Chordata; class Mammalia; order Cingulata; family Chlamyphoridae; genus Cabassous; species Cabassous unicinctus. The sequence continues at coordinate 1,662 of JAQZBX010002180.1, forward strand.
ATGTTTTTCATTACCTGACAGTGATGGACACAGGACATGGTAAATATCATCAAAATTTATAAAAGTGTATGATCCAAAATGTAAACCATACTGTAAACCATTGACAATGTTTAGTAGCTATGTTTCACTATCTGTGTATCAGTTATAACAATGCTACCATCCACATACAAAAAGGCTTTAATATGGGGTGAGGAAAGGGGGAGGAGTTTGGGTATCTGAGAGTGTCTTGTATTCAGTGTGTGACTTTGCTGTGACCTAAAACTTCTTTGAAAATTAAATGAAAAATAGTGAGACACTGGGGAGAGGGGGAAGGTGCCATGGTACATTCTGGACACCATATAGTGCAGTGATAAAAGGCAAAATGTCAAAAAAAAAATTTTAATTTTTTAAAATTTTTTCTCATTTTTTGAATAACCTAATTCTTTAATTTTATTTTTAGTTTTTTAAGTTTTCATGTATTTTATCTCTTACATTTAAACATCATTATTTCATTTTCCTATTAATTGTATTTGGATACTGTATTGGCTTCATCTTTAAAGAAGCTTTGGATCACAGAAGGGTTATAACTGGGGCAGAAGAGGATCATTGGTGTGGGGGAGTCAGGGATGGGGGTGCATGGGAGGAAGTTCACCTGAACATACATAAAAGATATATAAAATTGTTCAAATGCTCATGGGGCATGGTCACAGTGGGTGGAGAACCACTCAATAAATGAGAGAATACTGAATTCCCATCCTGGACAGCTCTGCCATATTCTCCAAGGGAATAGCAACAGTTCCCCAAATGCAGGGGCAGTGTCTAGCAAAGGAGGATGATCCACTGATGGGCTCTTTTTATTGATGACTAGCCTTATGAGTCTTGGCTCTTGAAATTGAAACTTAGCCTATTGTTATGGGGTGCCGAAGGGTTGCTCCTGAGCGCCTCCTTGTTGCTCAAATGTAGCCTCTCTCTAAGCCAAACTCAGCATATGAATGCATTACCTTCTTCCCAGCATGGGACATGACTCCTGGGGATGAGCCTCCCTGGCAATGAGGGACTACTAACAAGTGCCAATGGGCAATACAACTGGAAAAAGACCTCGAATAAAAGTGGGAAAATGTAAAGACAAATGAGTTCATATAGCTAAGAGGCTTCAAAGTGAGTTGGGAGGTCATCCCAGAGGTAATGCTTATGCACATCTCAATAGGACCTCATAGGCTTCCAATGTGGATACACCCCAAACAGAGGGGCTCCTGAAGGCTCTGGAGACACCTAGGTCTTATATCAGGGTGGACAGCCCCAGAGTTTTGTGCCTTATCAGTGGGCCCTACTTTGGAATCCTTGCTCCTGAGTGTGACAGAGTTGGACCCAAATATGTCTTCCCTGCACATGGTCCATCTGTCCCTTCTATTCAAATCTATATGTGTTGCCGGAGTTTGTAGGTGTACTTCCAGAGACCATAGTCTTTGGGCTGTCCATGTGCCAGCTGGGCCCGGAATCTCAGTGGAGCTACAACTCCTACTCTACAGCTAAATGGACTCACCCTGGACACCTGGTGGGGAGCTGATGATGGACAACAGCCATCCCAGGGAATGGAGAGAGTCTGCGGCTGCAGGCAGGATAATCCCATCCACCTTATCCATGAGCTATAAGCCCCCTCTCACTTGGAGGTAGAGTGGACATCACCATCTCAGACTCCTCAGGATTGGGGGAAGAGCTATGGTCTAGAGTGGACTTACTGGTATTATGTTGTAGACATATTGTGATTCACGCAATGGAAGTAATTACAACATTAATGTGGAGGCAGTGGCCACCGGATGCTTTAGGGGCAGGGAGAGGGAAAAGCAGTTGTAATATAGGGGCTTTTTTGGGACTTGGGAATTTTCCTAAGTGACATTGCAATGACAGATATAGGTCATTTTATATCATTATATAACATGCAGAACTGTGTGTGAGAGAGTGTTGTCTACAACGTGAACTATGGCCCATGCTTAGTGGCAAAGCCCCAAGATGTGTATATCTATTGCAGGTGATGTGCCACACTAATGAAGGATGTTTATGTGGGAGGTTGTGGGAGGAGTGGGAGGTGGGGCATATGGGAATCCCTACAATTTTTGTGTAACATTTATGTAATCTAAGTATCTTTTAAAAAATAAAAAATAAAATTATTTTTAAAAAATCAAATACAAAAATAAATAAATAAAATAAAATGTAATGAAACAGCCATCTATTAGCAGAAGATGCCATCTAGGACTTTTATCGGTGAAGTCAATACCTGGCCCAAGCTTCAAAAGCTTTGAAGCTTTGAAGCTTTCAAAGGCTGACTTTCCTGATAGGGGTTAATACAGCTGGTAACTTTAAATTGAAGCCAATGTTCATCTACCATTCTAAAAATCCTAAGGTCCTTAAGAGTTATACTAAATCTACTCTGCCTGTGCTCTATAAATGGAACAACAAAACCTAGATGACAGTGCATCTATTTGCAACATGGCTTATGGAATATTTTAAGTCCACTGTTGAGAACTATTGCTTAGAAAAAAAAAGATTCCTTTCAAAATATTACCGCTCATTGACAATGCACCTGGTCACCCAAGGGTGCTGATGGAGATATACATACAATGAGATGAATGTAGTTTTCATGCCTGCAAACCTAAATCCACTCTGCAGCCCATGGATCAAGGAGTAATTTCGATTTTCAAGTCTTATTTAAGAAATACATTTCGTAAGGCTATAGCTTCCAGAGAGTGATTTCTCTGATGGATCTGGGCAAAGGAAATTGAAAACCTTCTGGAAAGAATTCACCATTCTAAATGCCATTAAAAACATTGGTGATTCATGGGAGGAGGTAAAAAATATCAACAGTAACAGGAGCTTGGAAGAAGTTGATTCCAATCCTCATGGATGACTTCAAGGGGTCCAAGACTTCAGCGGAGGAAGTAAATGCAGATGTAGAAATAGCAAGAGAACTAGAATTAGAAGTGGCTGAATTGCTGCAATCTCATGAGACAACTTTAATGGATAAGGAGTTGCTTCTTCTGGATGAGCAAAGAAAGTAGTTTTTGAGATAGAATCCATTCTTGGTGAAGATGCTGTGAACATTGTTGAAATAACAGGATTTAGAATATTACATAAACTTAGTTGATAAAGCAGCAGCAGAATTGAGAGGATTGACTCCAATTTTGAAAGAAGTTCTTCTTTAATAAAATGCTAACAACATGGCATGCTATAGAGAAATGTTTTGTGAAAGGAAGAGCCACTTGATTTGGCAAATTTCATTGTCGTCTTATTTTAAGAAATTGCCAAAGCCCACCCCAACCTCCTGCAACCCACCACCCCAATCAGTCAGCAGTCATCAACATTGAGGCAAGATCCTCCACCAGCAAAAAGATTACGACTCGCTGAAGGCTCAGATGATGGTTGGCATTTTTAGCAATAAAGTATTATTAAGGTATGTACGTTGTTTTGTCAGACATAATGCTATCGCACACTTAATAGTCCACAGCAGTGTAAACATAATTTTCATATGCACTGGAAACCAAAAATTCATGACTTGCTTTATTGCGACATCTGCTTTATTGCAGTGGTCTAGAACCAAACCCGTATTATCTCTGAAGTATGCCTGCACCCACATGTAGTACTCTATCCACCCTCCCCTCCCCCAGCAAACCAAACCAAACCCAGTGAAACTAAACCTTTCAGGCGCTTACCAGACTTTTCTTTACACAGTTATTTTTATATGTAATTTTCCACATACAATGATCAGCAGAAAGTTCATTTCTTACCCCTGTACATTTAACTGATAAATGTGATCAATTTAGAGGGAAAGATTAAAGAGGGGCTAGCAAAAAAGAAGAAAGAATATTGGTTCTTCATTGCAGAAATGCAGCTATTTTGGTTATAAAATGTGTTCCTGGCTCAGCACAGGAAGAAATTAGCTTTATTTCAGTTACAACCAGTATTCTACCACCTTTTAAATCAAGCAAAAATAATTACCACAAAAAAACCCCACTGGCAGGCAACATCCGGCCGTAATGATTTCACACTCAATTTATCTGGAGCTGGTTTATACCACATCCCGGCAATTTCATCAGGTTGACATGCTTCAGTTCACCCCTTCCAAGCCTATAGTAAATGACCTATAATAAAAGTCCAACTCAATCCATGGTGCTGCTGTGCCAGCGTAAATGTGAATTCAAAGTCCCTCAGAAATTCTGGTGGCTCGTGATTGCAAAGAGTACCCCTCATTAAACAGGCATGAAGAATGGCTAAGTGGGTCTTGGCACTTCCTGACTACACCACTGCTAGTAGATATAAGCAATCGATTTTTCCATGAATGATGATGAACCCAACACTACCAAGAAATAGATCCCTTGCCAAAGAGACAGCAAGGATTAGTGCCCTGGCAGATGTGCCAAGTTGGGGTGATGTCTCAAATTTCTAAGCTGAAAGAGCTTTCAAATAATGCCATCTCCCAATTGATTACACCCAAGGAATAAACCTGCATCTGACCTTCATGCTACATGAGCATGTCTTTGGAGAGTATCCACAGATGAGTTATGTTGGGTGGCTTTCTCTAGGCTGCTCACAGTATGCTCAGAGAATAAAATGCATTATTTTCCAATATTAAATCCATAATTTAGATGTAAATTGAGATTTTTAAATTATGAGCTGCTTTGATAATTTATGCCGTCATTCCCTTGAATTAATTTTTCATAGTTGAAATTCCCTTTTCTGACAGTGAATGCATGAAAACACATGCAAAAATACATTCAAGGTACAGGAAACAGACTTTCCACAAGGCCATTTAACTGAGTTTAAAACTGTTTCGACACTTGTGTGATCTTGTTTAGAAGTTTAAAAGCTTTACTTTGAAACAGAAATGAGAGGGAAAAAAAAAAGTGCTTGCCATTTAGATCTACCCACCACGGCACCCTTAGAGATGAAAGATAAAACGACTAGTCACCATGTGCTTTCTGCCTTAATGCAAACGCACTGATCTTCCTGAGAAATGAAAAATCTAATAAACCTCTTGAGGACATCTCTCTAAACCTGAAAATGGTTTAGTCCAGGTTAATGCAGCAGGGGATGAAAAAGAACAAATCCATGCACAAAATCACATTAACAGAATCAAGACCAGGGTCATTTGAAAGTAACACTCGAAGGCATTGCTTCATTCAAATTAGGCATGTTAGTTCTGAAGGGCACACAAATTGGACCTGCTACTCCAAGCTCACAATGCCTCCAGTGGTCAAGTCCAGGTGAGCCAGACTTATGGGGGAGCCCTTACCTCCCCCAATTCACGCCACGGGAGCTGCATTGTCTCCCATGACCCTGTCCCAGCCACAGTGAATGGTCCAGGCTTGGGCAGAGACCACTGTGACAGAATCTTCCCCAGGACTTCCTGCTGTGAGCTGGGGGAGAGAGCCCTCTGCACGGCAGCTGCCTCAGCCGCGCCCCCTTCACACAGGAGGAGCGTTTGTGAGCGGGAATCCACATACAGACGTCAGCTGACAGGCAGAGTGAGCGTGTGAGCTAACAGCACAGACGCCCAGGCTTCAGTGGCTCCTGTCCCCTCCAGCAGCTGGAGAGGCGAGTCCCTTTCTGCTTCAGCTGGTCTAAGTGTTTCTGTCACTTGTGACCAAATGAAGTGAGCGGGCATCATTCTCGATTTGAAAAACTAAAACCCTTTTGCATCCAAGTGTCTTGTGCAACACAAATAAAAGCTGTTTCCTCAAACTATTAAACATAAATCACATACCACCTACAATTCTTTATTTTTGCACTAATGTAACTTTCTTCTGAGAAATTACACAAATAAATGGTGTTGATTCTTGGGTCTCAAACTTTGGCCAATGAATGCTGGTTTATTCCCGAGACAGGCAGTCACTCAGCTGGCAACAACTGAAATAAAAACTCCTGGGAATTACAAAGGAAACTTTTCTTCCTTCTGTTTCCTTTTCAATTAAAGTATCAGATATGCAAACACTTCTCTCATTAGCCTCTTATTTTGCTGAACTCGATAAGAAAATTCCTAGAAGCCTTGCAGTTCTAGCTGGTGCTTTTCTGTGATGATATAAGACTTGCAAATGACTAATCGCAGATGCCATTCCTGGGGCTTCAAAGAGCAGGGCCACCTGTTTTGACAAGAATGCGGCTTCTCCCCCTAACCCCTACAGGAGGACAGTTCAAGAGGGAAAGGGCACTCTGGTATAGAGGCAAGAGTGTCGCTGAACACACAGGCTTTAACGAGGGGACGCTGTGTGCACAGGTCCATATAAAAAGCTCAGCATTTTCAAGACTTGCACAGAAATCTCCTTCACGACCAACCACGATGATGAGCCTACGTGTGCTCTAAAACAGTCACCATCATGCAAAACCATTTATTAACTCTCCATTTGTATGTGGTGCTGTGCCAGGAGTTTCAGGTGGAAGCAACCCCCCCTTTAGAGACACGAGAACCCTGGGAAGGTTAACAGAAGTGCCACCTGGATACCTGGAACCATATGAAGCAAACAACCCATCACCTTGCACTGTCAATGATTATCGTTGGAATCATTTCTTGATGGAACGTAAAGGATGAGACACTACAAGGCCATGAAAATAATGTTATAAATCTGTAAGCACTGAAGTTGAATAACTATCAGGCGATAAAAAGGAAACTGTGGAACAGTATGCACAATTATGGTTCTATTTGTATAAAAATATATATATAACCTCCCACGTGTATCTGTGCATAGGAAATGTGAGAAGAGCAAGCTATAGAACTATACATTTTGCACAATATTTACGTGACCATATTTGTAAGCACATGTATACACACCAGGGAGCCTAGAGACTAGGCCCAACAAGAGCACCTCTGGGGAGTGGGGTTGGGGAGGGGATAGAGGATATTTTTTCCCTTACACAAGGGTTAGTAAACTGTGGCCTGCTGCCTGTTTTTGTAAATAAAATTGTATTGGAAGACAGCTACACCCTTTCATTATGTCCTGTTTATGGCTGCTTTTGCATTACAATAGTAGAGTTGAGTAGTTGAAATAGACTCTGGATGGTTCACAGATCTGAAAATCTATTACAGAGTTTGCCATCCACTGCCTTGCATGATTCTATGTTGTGTACTGTTTGTTTATTCATTCATTTACAATGAGCATATATTACTTTTTAAAGAAGATTTCTAGACATTGACTGTCTAATGTCTTTGGGCGATCATCAGCACTCTTCCTGGAAGCAGTGGGAATGCAGCAGTTTTTAGGGGGAGAGAAGACAGGATCTAAGGACCTGAAAAAGGGAAGTTGTTCCCAAACAAAGATAACATGAAATACAGGTTTGAGCCAAAGCTGCAACATCCACCGAATGCATGGCAGAGAGATCCACTCAATTCCCTAATGCCTTGCTTCCATGTAATGGATTTATTATTCCAAAGGCCTTTTGGAGATGCCGGCTTTTATCTGTACAATAAGCAGAGAAGTAGCTACAGGCAGCAGCTGCGGGTGAAGGCACACTAAACTGCTCTGAGGTCTACTTTGGGCTCTCTCACCAATACGCTGTGCCTTCTTAGGCAAACCACGCATGCTTTTCGGGTCTCAGTGTCCTCACCTGAAAATTATGAGGGTTCGCCCCAGTTAATCTACGGAATTTCCCTGCTATGATATTTCTAGGAGTCCTGAGCAGGAATTACCTTTAACACAGAAAAGCAAGTAGAGAAGCGATGGAAGTCACACAGTGGTGGGTGGTGAGGCCAGGTCCAGAAACCAGCTGAGTCACCGCCGCTTTCTTCTCCTGGCCCACGTTGGTGAGTTCAGAGTAGGCAAGTCCCCAGTTACCAAATGACTCTGGGCTGGGAGTGGCCACGTGTGAACAATTAATCTGTCAAACTCCTTTTCACCACTCTCACCACAGCATCAGTTAAACTCTGAATCACAAGGCATCTGTATCAGTGAGAACAGCCAAGGCCACTATGCTGTTTGAGAAGTTGTGTTGAAAAGTCAGAAGTTCCTCGACCTTGCTCGGCGATGGTTAAAGGGCGATAAGTGGCTCCTGTTCTTTGTGAGAGACAGAGGCTGGATAGCACACTGGAGGTTTACCCACAGATTCCCTCACACATGGCAAGACTGAGCCCTTCTCGGCGCCTTACCCCCTCTGCTGGAGGGTCTTTTGTTTGACATCCACAAATAGCATGTTGGCATCAGAATCCTGCTTATTACACCTTCCATCCTGGAAAAAGGGAACCAGTTGGGTTAGCCCCAAACCTGGGTGAAACTTGGTTATGTGCCAAGGAAAGCTTTGACAGACCAGCCCAACAAGGCTGCAGACACTTCCCTGTTAGAGTTGTCATCAGGACTTATCGTGTACTGGAAAATTCAAGTTGTAAGACAATGGAGGGCCCACACCCTACAAGCCAACACAGGCGGCCTAGCTCCACGCCTGCAGACACACTACACAGCAAGGAAAGGGAATCGCCTCCGATAGATGCTGAAATCTCTGGGCGTGTCCACAGTAAACAATTTCCATCTCAACTCTAGGTAAAGACAGCAGGTTTATTACCTTAGAATTAGCTCCATGGAGTCAGAGCTGCAATCCAGCTTAGAGAATTACATTTATGTGTTGGCAAAGGCTTCTGATCTTGACCTTCAACCCCAGCAATAGACTGGGTTATAGACTAGTGTCAACGAGAGGCAGGTGATTAGAAGTGCTTGGTTATGTTAAAAATACAGAAGAAATGCTAACATGCTTAAAATCTTAAGACTTTTACCCTAGTCTCTTCTACTTGAAATGTGTACCTATCGCTGCTGCAGGGTTTTTCTCAGTCTCAGCTTTCTATGCTAAGGAAAGTGATATAATTTCAGGAGGTTGGGAAAGGGAAACTTATTCCTAGGGCAGCCAATTGTGACAAGCTCAGTTAAAGTGTACACATGTGATTCCATATCTGCTAAACTTTTTACTCATAAATTTGCTTACATAAGAAAAAGGAGAGAATTTAAACAATTAATTAAGCCCTACCATTTTTTTTAAAAAAATGACTTGATATACCATCTAGTTGTCTTCAGAGAGGTCACTGGGGATGATGAGCTAATAAGCCCAGGATCTGGAAGACAAGGAAGGAAGGGAGGTCACTTAGGTTTCATTCATTTGGAAAACTCTTATGGCAGATCTGCAGATCAGACACTGGGTACCCAAGGAGGAGGAGAAAAAGATGCAGAATGGCCTTTGAAGCCAGACAACCTGGACTCAAATCTTGGCCCAGCCAATAATCCTGTATGCCTTTGTGCAAGCTACTTTGAGCCTCAGTTTCCTTATTTGCAAAACAAAGTTGAAAGCACTATTGGGCACATGGAGTTGTTACAGAGACTTCAATGAGATATATTTATAAAGATAAGGACAACAAAAACTACCATTTATTAGATATTCCTGCCTTAGAGGAGCTTACAGAGCAGACAGGTGGCTGACCTGTAAACAGGTGATTATAATAGGCTAGATTGTACAAAGTGAAGCGGATGTGGGGGAGAAAGGCTGCCCAAGACAACAATTCTGAGGTTTAAAGGCAAAACAAAACCCCAGTCAAGCAGTTTTTTCTTTTTCTTTTTTGTCTTATGCGTTAAAACTCCTTACAAAACACAAAGGAAAACTGGAAATCTACACCCTGCCCCCAGCCCTAAACTTTGGTGTGTAAGAATCAACACCTTTAATCTGTTGCCAGAACCAGATACATTTTGCATCCTAAACAAGCTGCCAAAACAAAGCAGAGCGCTCCGCTTGGAGGGTGTTCTGAATTTTGCAAAACACGTTTCTCCAACTTTTCAAGCGTGTTTATTTGGACAAAGTATACGGATATAAGCATGGGGACAATGAGCCAGCTGCAGAGAACCAAGACAATCCAACAAAATTCTTACTTAACAGGAAAGATAAAAGCAGTCTAAAGCGTAAGCAAGCATTTCTGCTTCCTCTACTGTTTATGAGCAAACATGATGGCAATGTGAACTGGAATGCTGAGGAGGACACAAATACATACTTGGCCCCAGCCTTACAGGCTTGGTGCACAATAGAAAACGCAGGGCTTGCTTCCTCTTTTTTTAGAGGCCCCCTTCCCCACCGACTAGGCCACACCATAAGCCTCAGCTGTCTAAAGCACAGGTTAAACTCATGCTTACTTGTTACCAGGTGCTCTGCTTACAAAAGTAGAGCTGGGCTCAATTTATGAACGAAATTAGGAGATTAAGGTTATCTCCTGCTTCTTTATCTCTCACTACCGCATCTTTACATCCTGCATATTCCAGGAAAGTTCCTATTTCCACGTGTCTGCCATCTGCACACCCCCCATGTCCTGGGATCTGGTTGAGAAAATGTGGATTCTTTAGATGAGCTCCATTCTGATTTCTGAGTACAGCCACTCCTAATCCTCGGAGACTTCAGGCTAGGACACACACGTTTTTTCCCTTGTGATCTACAGATTTTCTTTTGATTGGATTCTTTTCTTAAAAACAAAGAGGTTGGAAAGTCTTGTCTTTGGGCCAGATATTCTGGTGGGCATGCTCTTTATTTTTTATTTTTTAAGATTTATTTATTATCCCCCCCTTGCTGCTTGTGCTCGCTGGGTCCATTTGCTGTGCACTTTTCTGTGTCTGCTTGTCTCCTTTTGTTGCGTCATCTTGCTGCGCCGCGCGGGTTGGCTTGCCTTCACCAGGAGGCCCCGGGAATCGAACCCCAGGCCTCCCATATGGTAAACGGGAGCCCAACCAATTGAGCCACAGCTGCTTCCCTCTAACTTCTTTAATCCATGACACAGTTTTTGGGTATAGGGTTTTCAAATAATAGAAGTTTAGTTTCTGGGTCCAACGAAGAAAAATTTATAAAACTTCCCACCTCCCAAATTCTACAACTCACAAAGCCAGTTTTCTGGCATCCTTAAAAGACCCTCTCTAATTAAAAGGCTGGATTTGGATTTTGGAAAAAAAGAGTACACAGAACATACTATGTGGATGGGTGACAGGTGGCAGAACCAAGCTCCTGGGTGGTCTTTCCACATGAATCACTGACATAAATTCATTCATCCACCATTGAGCAGCTAAGATGTGCAGCCACTGTGCTACATCCTGGAGATAAAATGGTGAGCAAAGATACTAATTTTCTCTGCCCTCATGTTGCTCAAGCCTAGTGAATGAGGGGGTAAGTTTTAACAACAAGATGTTTTCTAATGGTGTATGATGGATTGGTTCCTCTATGTAGAGGTAAACGGAGATTTGCTTCTCAATCAAAGAGAGAAAGAAACCACAACTCACTGATAATACCATAGGCCACTCCAACCTTATTACAAGAATTGATTCTGTTTAGCCTGCTCACACCGAGCGCCAACTGGCCTGTGGGTGTCTCCTCTAGAAAGGCCTGTCTCAAGCTAGTTTGGATGGCAAAGCTCCTGGAAGTCAGAACACTCAGTGCAACACCAAGAAAGAGGGACATATTTAACTTGTTTATAAGGAATTATTTTATGGGAATTTGAATGGATACTTTTGGTTTTTAAAACTACAGCTGGAACAGGGGTCCATCAAAAAAAAAAAAAAGTTAAGTAGAACTAAGCAAGACTGGCTGTTTTGGATGTTTTGCACTAGTGTTTGTTACAAGTTCATTCATTTTGTAGTTTAAACACTTAAGAGCCAACAAACAGTAGCATCTGCTAAATGTGTAAGAAAAACTTAAAAAAATTCCAGCCATTAACTCTATTATCTACAAATTGGAAAACAAACAAAAGGCTGCAGTTATTCTCTTTCATTGGCAAAGCACTGAAGCCCTATTCCTAGAAAACCAGAATGGCATGAGACCCACTGGTAGAGAGGTGGGAAAGGAGAAAAAAAAAAAAAAAATTTAAGCACTTCTCTGCAGGTTCATAAGGAAAAAATAGGTGGACTCAGATTTATGCAAAGCTCACATATTAAAAAAATATATTTGCAGAACTGATAAATTTTGGGTAATTATTTGCTTTCTAAAATGGGTCCTTATATGGCTTTAAAAAAAAACAAAAACGTTTCCAGGATGCATTAAGATAGGATTCAATTTAGAGAAGTTTGATTTCTACACAATATTAGTACTGCATAAAATAAGGTCCATAAGGGGCCATGAGGGAAAAGCCAGGTGCAGAAGGTATATCAAGAACAGCCCTTGAATCTGGCCGGGGTTCCTTCAGCTCCCCACCCCCCTCCCCCCAGGATATGCTCTCAGACAACAACAAAAATAAATAAATCAATAAATCCACCAAAATGGCCAGGCCAAAACATGCTGGTGTGACTCAGCCACACCTCTCCTGAGCCCCTCGCAATCCCTTCTGCTATCTACAGAAGCTTTACAAGTGCTTTCTCTACAGCAGTTCTCAATGCTGGGGGGGTGTCAATTTTGTCCCCCAGGGTACATTTGGCAATGTCTGAAGACATTTATGGTTGTCACAACTGGGGAAAGGGCTGCTGCTGGCATCCAGAGGGCAAAGGCCAGGAATGCTGCTACAGGACAGGCCCCACAACAGAAAATTATCTGGCCCCAAATGCCAATAGTGCTGGGGTTGAGAAAGGCTGGTCTACCGAGGCACAACCCTGATCACCACCTCTATGGAGTCAGGGGCCAAGGACCAGGGCGTTGTGGCTTTTTTGTCCTAAATTAGCAATTATTCAGATGAAGGGAAAAACCTGCCATGATTACATCAGACAAGCCATTGCGGCAAGGGTTGAACTCACTGACACCTGATGCCTAAGCAGCCCAGGTGAAGGCATTTGGTGCAGACACAAGCGCTCTAATGACAGGCTTCTTAAGGCCTCACACTTCATCTTAAAAAGCCTTCTCAAAAGCCACGTACACCACTGAACTGCACAAGTTCGCCTACTCTGTTCACCAATTCTGCAAGCACTTCTTGACTCAACAAGTCTTTTGATCCAGGATAGAATGGCAACAATTATATCTTAATTAGTTATTTTTCTCTTACTTGTCCAAACCTGCTTGGATAATCTAAATAACTTCACATCCTCTTAACATTCCTCAAGAGACTGTCCCAGAGAAAAAAGGCTCGCTTTTCTTTTAAGTCTTGAATTCCAATTAAGTGATGGATAAAGCTGCTGGAGTGACCACACTCCCGCTGGGTTTTGGCCAGGCTCACTCCTCTTTCCCACCCCACTCCACCCCCAGAAAACTAAACTAAACACACAAATTATTTCTTTTACAACTCAGATGAAGATTTATTTCATGCCCCAAGGTGGTGAGAGGCAACAATCAAGCTCTTTCAACCTGTAGCTGCAACAAAATATGAATAACATTCAAACATTTTACTTCCTCATTTTCACTGATAGGGAACGTTTCAAAGAAAGAAAGAAAAAAACACCCTACAATTTATAGTAACAAATCTATTCAATTTCCGTTGCCACTTCCACCACCAAATCCCCCAAATACTACTCTAAAAGTCCTTTTTATTGCAAATGTAAATTCCACAAAGCTCTACAAACCACAGGCAAAACAAAATAAAAAAAAAACCACAGGCAAAACAAAATAAAAAAAAAATCTGGAAATCACACTCTACTTTTAATCTTGGGGTATTAGCCTGAAAACACACAACTGTTTAAAAGCTCAATATACTATAACTTTCAATAAAATAACCTGCCCTTCCTTCTCTTTACTCTGGTACCATATCAATGAAAAAAGCTTTAATTCATTTTGTATCCTAAGAAAAGCAGAAAGGTACTTGAGCACAATGCGAGTGGCCTGTCCCCAGCCCACCACATCTGGAAGATCCAGGAGGTCTCAAACGTTGCCAAGAAAGCCAGGAATTTCACGCTAGCCTCACAAAGCAAAGGGCACCCCGTACGATGCCTGCTTTACCTTTCGCCAGGGCTCCTCTTTTGTTGAATTCTAGTCCTTGGCTCTGCTGAGCAGAGAACTCTTCTGGCTTCAAACTCACACACCGACACTGTGAAGAGGCTTTGTAAATGCCGACCTCCACCCAGCGGACGAGGCCCCTTCCCGGCCTCGGTTACATAACCTGGCTTCTTTCTGCAGCTAGGCTAAGGAAACGTGCATCTTCAGACACACACTGGAAATGAAAAAGAGCAGCGTGGGGCAGGCGCTCGCCGCCTCCCTCTCCCTCTCACTGCTTACTACTCAAACACACCAGCAACCACTGCGGGCCAGTCCATGTTTCCAAATCAGGAGGGGGTAGGTTTTTTTTTTTTTTTTTAACGCAGGTGAGGAAAGTACCATTTTTCACATTCACTCATAATTGCCTGCATAATAAATCTGACAGTAATTGTCCTTAAGGCAGAGGTTTGCCTTGAAATCAGATTCTCATGCTTTTAAGTTTCTTTCTTGGATTTGAGATGATGGCAAATGTGTACAAATGAACAAAAGCTATCAAACAGCTGGAAGCATTCTCTCTGGAGTCACTGATTTTGAAGTGCATATTATGGAATCCCTTATGTAAAAGTGTAGCTAAACTGAGTTATTTTCATTACCACATGTAATCTCAGAATTGCATTTTACTCTGTAGTATTTTTTGAGGGTATATAGTAAAAAAAAGACTTGCTTATCGAGTTTCCTTGACTCATATTTTTGGCATGTATTTTGTAGTCATGCTCTTTAACTGCAGCAAAAAAATGACTGAATTCCTACCATGTCTCAGACACTTTACACACATGAAGTCATTTTCAACTAAACCATGCCTGCAGAAATCCCAGATGAACTAATGACTTAAGGTGTAGACATAGGCTTTACACGTACGTCCACAGGGACAAGGTGCCAGGAGCCTTCTGTGATAACAAAGCACTTTTTATGTACCCCTTTCTTAGGACTCTGGCAAGATTCTGTAAAATCTTGTCATTTTTAACAAGACTATTCAGGGAAATCTTTAATCAAGATTATTTGCCCATAAGGATCAGCTAAGGGAAAGATCCTTACATGTTTGTGGAATCTATTTAAGCTGGTTGGGAAATAATCTCAAACATTGTTGAAGAAATGCAAGATGTCTCTAAAACGAAGAGGAAGCGACTGGAGGGCACTCGGCACTAATGAGAAGGGTTAACTAAATTTCCCAGCGCATTTTTCTTCTGAAAAGTCCAAAGTCCCCATGAATGTGCCTTCGCCACACCTCTTGGAGGTTCCTTCAGGTGTGATCTGCAACCTCCTGTGCCAGAGCCACCCAGAGCAGGTGACGCTCACCTCAGAATCTCTGGAGTGAGGCCTGGTAATCTGTACTGTAACGAGGTACCAGAGGCGCTTACGCAGGGTGGTTTTAGAACCCCAGCATTGGCTTGCAGGAGTTTGGGGGCCAGGGACTGTACCTTTTATTTCGGTAATCCCAGCATCTAACAGGGTGCCTGGACATTAGCAGACATTCAAATATTTATCAGAGGAGTGAAGAAATCCCTCCATAAAAAGGAAAAAGGGATTTGTTTGGGGTGATGGAAATGTTCTAAAATTGGATTGTGGAGACAGTTGCACTACTCTGTAAATTTACTAAAGATTATTGACCTGTATAATTAAAATGGGTGAGTTTATGGTATGTCAATTACACCTGAATAAAGCTGTTTAAGAAAATCAAAGGGGATAGTTGGTTAAAATCTGTTCTTGAAGGCACTCAGTTCTAAGGCATCTGATTCAGGGAGCTGATAAGAAACCCCTCTTTTACAGTCCATTGACACTGAGACATCTTTATCTTCACCCAAATACTGATGAAGGTCCCATCTGGGCAAATAGGCTGGCCTTAAACAGAGTCGCACCAGCACTCCAGGAGTTTAAACAGATTATCCTTAGGTGGATATGATAAGAGGCACATTAACAGACAGGGAAAACTGCACATGGGTATTTATTTCACATGTGAGCAAAAGGCACAGGTATTTAGTAGGGTGGTGAAGGATTTATGCCCAGAGAGTATGTGAACTCTTTAATGTATCTGGTTAAAGGCCATAGCAAAAATTCAAAATGAGAAAAATAATCATCCATCAATACATCTTTATTTAGCAGTTGTTAACATGCCTAGTAAAAAGTATGGAAAATACTGGTGAAACAATGGGATATTGAATTCATGGGCATAAATTCATGTGAACATTTAAAGTTAAGTAATTTAAGGAAATGTCAAACCAAAGCGTCAACATGACTGCTAACCTGGACATCTGAAATAATCACATACATTTACATCAGGGAGGAAAAAAGGGTGAGAAGGATTCCCTCATTCAGACCGGAAGTTGTGAAGTCATTCAAAATATTGGGCTTTTACAAAATCTGTTCATTTATAAATGGAGGAAGTGGAAAAAAATGTTTCTTGGGGGCAGCGGCAGTTTGATATTATTTGTGAATTCCAAAAAGATATTATGTTTGTAAACTGATCTGTTCCTCTGGGCATGATAACGCTTTGTATTAAATTCAGAGGTTTCACTTTTACTTTATTAAATCAAGATTAGGGCATGCAGGGTTGAGTCCCCACACCCTTGGTGGGCTATATAAACAGATGCTCTATCAAGAACACAGAAGTAGGTACACAGAGAAGAACAACTTGGAGGAAGAGAGAGCTCCATAGACACAGCAGAGGCCCTGGGAAGAGAGATGAGCCTGATAGTTTGCAGCTGAAGAGAACAGAGTTGCTGAGAAGCCCTGAGCAATGAGCCTTATCCCAGCCCACAGCTGAGATCAGAAGCTGGGACCACGGAGCCTTAAGAGGAAGAAGGCTGAACCCTGGCAGACATTGCCTGCCATCTTGCTTCAACATGTGGCAAATGACTTTGGGTGAGAAAGTACCTCTTATGGTACCTTAAGTTGGACTCCTTAGGGCCTGGTGACTGTAAGCTTCTACCCCAAATAAATACCCTTTATAAATACCAACAGATTTCTGGTCCTTTGCATCAGCACTCCTTTGTCTGACTAATATAGGAGCCCATATGTCAGGTGCTGTCCCAGATGGCTTGTCTGATTTAAGCCTAATCACGTCAAGTTAAATATTATTCACATTTTAACTGACGATGCTGAAGCTCAGTGTCTAAGCAACTTGTGGCCAGTTGAATCAAATCCTGGTAAGTCTGGCTGTATCAGTTTTTTCTAATAACCACCTGTGACAGTTTGAAGTTGGGTGGATCCCAGAAAATCCTGTTCTTAAAGCCAATCCATTCCTGTGCATGTACACCTATTGTAGATGGGACCTTTTGATTAGATTCAGTTAAGGGACCTTCCTTTTGATGAGATCACTTCAGTAGGGCATGAGACAAGGTGGGTCTTAATCCTCTTACTGGAGTCCTTTATAAACAGAGGAATAAAAAGCTGCAGACATAGAAAAAAAAGCACAGTGACAGACAGAAGCCTCCAGAAGCTGAAATCAATAACCCCAGGAGAGAAAAAAGCCACAGACAGAGCAGCCTGGAGCGGACCTAGCCATGAGGCCCGAAGGAGCCAACACCCCCATTATGTCCTGCCATGTGCCTGATCACCCACAGCTGCAGCTTTGTGAGGCAGCACCTCTGATGATGCCTTGATTTGGCCATTTTTTCTCAGCCTCAGAACTTTAAGTTTTTAACCTAACAAATCCCAATGTAAATGCCAATTCACTTCTGGTATATTGCATTGGCAGCCTTTAGCAAACTAAAGCACCCCCCTTCCACTCCTTTCACCTTACTCATTAAAGCCACATCTAGTTCCCAAATTCCAGATTCTGGTTATGTTCCCAAGATGTCTGAAGCTTTGAGTTTTGCTACAGAGCCATTAAAATAGTGTATAGACAGCTTTCATTTGCAAGTCCACTCCAAAAGTTCTCATTCTGGGGAGGAATGGCTGCATCCATTCATTTCCGCCGGGCTGGATGGGCACCAGCCCCTACCCTCACTCCTCCAGGCTAGCTGGCAAGCTAGAAGCAGGTCCATCTGCTGGACTTGGCATAGCATTCCCCTCAAGGTAGGAAGCCGTGAGGCCAGGAAGCAAGCCCGGTCAGGTGTAAAGCAAAGGAGGAGGAAGCCTGTTCCTGGAGCAGCAGGCAGCAGTGCAGCATCATGCGCCCCCAGGGACCAGAAGCACCCACACCTCCACTGCCTCCCGGACGTTGCGGCAAGATTCGCATCTGCACCTTGAGAAAGCTGTGCCTGGAACAGAAGCTGTCATGGTGAGACAGGCCTTTGGATGGTGCCTTTTTCGATGCATACCCTAAGTTAAATGCTCACTGAAAGAGGCCAAGTGGACCAAAGCACAAGTACAAAATAGAATTGAGGCAGCTTGAGATGACACGTTTGTCTGAGTTGTCATGAACCCAGGAGCTAGAGATGATTGTTGAGGTCCAAAGGCTAGTTATGATACGTACTAGAGGCAGATTCCAGGAGAAAGGCTGGTTCTGGGTGTGGGAGCTGCTTATCTGTCTCTGTCCATCATCAGCCAGGTGGGCAGATCCAAATGGATGGCAACATTTTCTGATAGGGCCGATGTTTCATATGAACAATGGGTCCAGAGGAGCCCACAAAAGTCAGTTTCCCTTATAATTAAACTAAAATAATGTGTGTCTGTAATGGAATTCTTAAAAAACAAATTACAACCCGACAAAAAGGATTTGAAGTAAAAAATTACACACTATTATAAGCAAACAGTAAAATAAAATCAAACATGTTTAAAATCAAATTAGGTAGGAAAAAAGTGACCTGAGATTCCAGTAACAACAGCAAATGGATCTAAATCACTCAAGAACCAAAGTCGACTACTTCTCTGATAATTGACAAGAATCTCTTAAACTCAGGGCATTTACTCGTGTGTGCCCCTTACTTGGCCCCCACACAGCTATGGGTCCTCATATCTTTTGTATACTGAGTTACGCTGCCAAAGATTAAATTCTTTTTCTGCTCCACAAAGAGAAGGACATGAAAATTACCTTGGAATCATTAAGCAGGTGGGGCATCTCGGAATCAATCACTAAGAAGGAGTAGAATCATCTTTTATGGTGGTAAAAAGAAGTTAACAGAGCCAGGGGTGGGTGAGGGTGGGGGTGGAGGACAGCAGGAAGTGAAAGGGTAGGTGCTCTGGGTTCACAAGGAAGCAGACATATGAGCCCTCCTGAGGCCCAGGAGGTGTTGGGCCTTGGGGAGGAGAAAGAACATCTTTAGGGGCCATCACTTGTGTGCCCACAACAGTGGCCAGACCAGGAGGTCTACCTTAGCAGTGCTGGGTGGAGAACCGGCCTGGGCAGGCTGCCTCTGCCGTGGGATCCCAGCTGCTTCTATGGCTCAGTACCAGCACTGGGCATCACCCTCAGTCTGTGAGGATGCTGAAATAGCCCCGGGTTCTCACGAGCCCTGGGGATCACCTGGACACCCCACAGGAGTGTAGCTTTAGACTTGAACACCCTATCACTTTGGTAAAAACATCTCATCTCTCTAAAAACAAGTCCTAAATCTTCGATTTTCTTTAGTAGTTTCTAAAAGTTGGGTCATGTTGGGGATTGAATCTTGTGCCCCCACCCACCCCCAAAGGCCTGTTCAGATCCCAATCCCTGGTCCTGTTGGGTGTGAACCCATTTGAAAGATGTTATTAGTTAAGATGGGCCCAAATTGAATGAGGGCGAGGCTTAACCTCAAAAATGGCTGACATTCTTATAAGCAAAGAAAATTGGACATAGAGAGAAAGAAGCCTTGGTGTGCAGGCAGAAACTGGAAGTCAGTAGAACCCAGAGGAGAAAGAAGGTGCTGCTATGTGACAGAAAAGCCAGGAACCCCAAAGATTTTTGGCCAGAAGATACCGACTCTGGGAGGAAGCAAGCCTTCTTGCCTCTGTAACCTTGAGCCAATAAATTCCCCACATTAAGCAAACCCATTGAACAGTATTTGACTTAGCAGCCAGGAAACTAAAACAGGTTGCCAGCGTGTGCTCAGTCACACTCACTGATCTCTCCAGAGTCACACTCTACCTGTCAGTTCTATAATTCTCCCCTCACACATTGGACCAACAATAAGCTAAACTCTTTGAAGTTAGATAACACCAAAAATATAAAATAAAATAAATAAAACATCTTTTTAACTCAAGATAAATACAAAGTCTTTTCAAGCTGTCATTTCCGGATAAGGAAGCCCTTTCATTTGTGCTGACAGGAAATAGGGTGATTTTCCCATAAATACTGAATCTTGACTGCTGAACAGTCGTCTTGTTGCCCAGGCAACATATTTTCTCTTCTCATTAATGTAGAAGAAAGTGGATAACTTGGGTGAAGCAGATAGATTTTCCTCAAAGCATTGATCGTGTCACTAGGCTTATGCCCTACTGGGCCAATTCCCAATCTGTTAATGATGGAGGGGACAAAATAACACCATTAAGTTATTCTTCACAAATAAGATGTTACAACCAACACATCATAACCCGTATGTTGAATTTAAACTTGAGCTTGTTTTCCAGCAATGGGAAGATTTCACATTCATCAAGTCGCACTCTATGATCAAGGGTATGGTTCTGTGTGATGGCAGCAGTAGGCCATGAGAGGGAACAAAGCTTAAATCCCCACAAAGGGAAAGAACCTAGCACAGGGTCTTGCACGAAGACGTTTACTGACTTGAATCGCCATGGTTGTCCTTTACCCATTGTTCTCAAAGATAATAAATTAAACTATCAAAGACTGGGAGAGAGAAGCAGATAGAGGAGAGGGAAAGAACTTACCATCTAATCAGTCAGGATGTGGGCATGGGTTTTTGTCTTTTTTAAAATCCTGCACCCTAATGAAGTAGTGATTAGAATTCTCATTTTACAGATGAGGAAACAGAACAACAGATTGAGTCACTTGCTCATAGTCATGAAGCTGGTAAAATCATAGTACAGGATTCAAACCCAGGTTTCGCCAACTCTGTATCACCTTGTATAGATTTGAATGCACACATACACATATATCTTAATTGATTTGTGGTTCACATTCATAAAATTCATGTTTTAAAGCGTACACTTCAGTAGTAGTGTATTCAAAAGGTTGTGCAACACTGCTATCTAATTCTGGAACATCTTTATCACCCCCAAAAGAAACCCCATTGCCATTAACAGGCACTGTCCATTAATCTACTTTTGGTCTCTATGGATTTACCTATTCTCGACTTTCATATACAGATAATTACACAATATGTGGTCTTTTGTGACTGACCTTTCATTTAGCATAATGTTTTCAAGGTTCATTCATTTTGTAGCATGTATCAGCACTTCATTCCTTCACATGACTAATATTCCATTACATGGATATGCCACATTAGAGTTTAAAATGTAGCCCTTTCTCAAGTTGATCGTCAAGTGATAGTTTGAAATGAGGAAAGGTGAGCAGTGTCTCTATGTCGGTCCTGTTTTATAGGACCTTCCTAACTATCTATTGAGCTATGAAGAGTCCTAGGCCACAGCTCTGTGCCAAAAAGGTGCTTGTTAACCTGAGACAGTATCTCCCATCCACAATCTTCTCTCACGGTAATGCCAGATGCCCTGTGGAGCCTAGAGCTGATAAAGAAGATAAAACGCTATGAGGTATGACTCTATGGAAATACGAGAGATTATGAGCAGAGTCACTGGTAAAAAGCAAACCAACCAAGCAGCAAGTGTTTATTGTCCTGAAAACAGGTATAACAGGGCCACTAATGATAGACTTTCTCCAATCCACCAGGCATGTGAATTTTGGTCCTTTAGCAAGTTATTTTGGGAGGCCAATTAATTATCTGTTTTCTGCAAGGATTATCCCCAGGTAGATCATGAATCTGTATGTGTGTGCCTGTCTATCTTTCTGTCCTCATCTTCTGGAAATCAAGAGACCTGCATTCTAATCTTGGTTCTGTTATGATTAGCCCCACAGCCTCAGGAGCTCAGAAGCATCATCTGTAAATTGAGGTAAGTAGTAACAACCTTGACCACTTTGGAGGTCTACTGTGAGAATTAAATATTTGAGAGATCACTTGGAAATACTAAAAAAAAAAAAAACAAAAACAAAGGCAGGGTATTATGGTGGCTCACTGTGCCCTGGGACATAGAAGATCTCAACAAATACTACTGAGATCCTGATCCTCAAAAATATTTGGGGCCACAATTAAGTGGAAGAAAACATAAATTCCTCTGAGCACAGTGAGAATGAAAAGAATGCAATTAGTTTTCTGTATAAATATGGGTTATTCTTGCTTTGTGTGTGTACGACATACACAAGGCAAGAAAGGAGGAAGTTGACATTGCAGCCTATCCTTTACAAATTACACCTCCAATGGTGACAAAAAGATTATAAGTCATGCATGTGCCATGAGATAGCTTATGTTTTCCTTACTACATAATAGGTTAGCCCAGAAGACCCACCCACTGCTTACAACTATTACAATGTAACATGCTTCAAATATCTACGCCAAAAGTAAGGGGACAAGGGTCTCCAGCGTATAAAGTGAATCATTTTCACAGGGTTTGTCCTAAACATCACATGGTCCCTGGTCTCTGGATTTGTGGAAAGGCAATTTTTTTTTTTTTTTTTAATCAGTCAGAAAGTAAAGTAAAAACGAAGCCACCAGTTTTTAATCCCTCAGAGAATTAAGGAAAAGGATTTGATTGAATCACGTTGTGATTCCATCTCGTACACTCTGGGAGTTTGGCTGGAGGGGTCTAAAGCAAGTCTAAATTCTGTCCTTTAGTTCGTGAGTTCAAGTAAACAGATGAAGACAGGGCAGGGTCGCCTGTGCCTATGAATTGAAAAGGCATTAAAGGCGGTGGAGACTTGACTGGGGCGTCATTTGCCAGGGTCTCCTCATTTCGTGTGATATGTAGGCGGTTGCAAACACCGTCACATTTTTTACTTGCAAAAATGGCAAGTAAATATCACGCTGCATGAAGACACGCAGCACTAGCCTTCTGGAAATATGGCACTCAGGAGGACTGAGCTGTGTACAGAGATGTGAGAAAGGGAAAGTCTATGACATAAAGAAAAGCAGAGCTCCGCCTTCCTTCTCGGTGGTAATATGCAGACAATGCAAACCTTCCTCTGTCCTGGAGAGAAGAGCACAGAAGTCAGGCAGGTGCCTGGTCAGGGCCGAGTAGAGCTCCCCGACGTGCCACGGCATAGGAGCATTTGTCTTGAATGAGTCAATGGAGCTCTGGGTAAACACAGAGAGCCCCTGGGGGCAAGGGCATTGCGCGAGGGAACACAGAAGACAAAGCGCAGCCCACCCTTAGTCGGCCCAGTAGAGTGGAGGCTGGAGGAAGGGAAGCAAGGCACCCCTTTTCCTTTACCCTCCGGACTTCCCTTTTCAGTTTGACATTTGGTGTTGCCTTCATCTGGGAACTATTTCATTGCCGTTGATAACAAACCCTTGCTTTGTTTTCTTTTTTCTTGAAACTGACAAGTAACAACCTGTACCCAGAAAGGAAGTTTGCTGGAGAAAGGCGCCTCCTAGGGCCGTCCACCAAGATGGAAGGAAATTCATACCAAAGGGCAGCCCTCCACGTCCACTAATACCTGTGACCTAAGCCTGCCGCCCCTTCCAGCTTCCTGTTATGTTTAGCTGCTAAAGCGCAGGCTCAGGAAAGGCTGTTTCAGACAAGAGTTTAGAGATGGGCTGCAGACGGGAGGCTCTCCCAGGGCTCAAGGGTCTCACACTAATCTGCTTCTGGATTCCTTTAATCTGGAGGCAGCTTGCAAATATCTTCAGAACTCTCCTGAATTTATAGGTTAATTAGCATAAGTTTTAAAAGATGTGCCCTTTATGGCAAGACATCCCTATAAAAAAGGAGAAATCATACTGTGGAAAACAAAATGAAAGTAATGAGAAATAAAGCTACAGTTAGCGTGTATCTGATATGCTGAGTGCTCCCTGCCAGTTTCCAGAAAAGTAGCTCTAGAGACTTAAATCTATGACATGAGAGGCACAGAACTCAGATCCTTTGAATCACAAGACTAAGGGTCAAGCAGCCCAGCTCTTGGCATATATATGTTAATACTTAAAGAAAAAAAACATCTGAGGCTGGAAGCAATTGAGAGACTAGCCCAAGTTCACACAGCTGGTGAATTCCAAAGGGGAGAGTAGATCCCCAATTCCCTATGACCCAGAGCCACTTTTAATTAGACCACTTGGTTCTCAGACCCTTGCTTGCCCAATTCAAGCAGATGTGTATGACTATTGAGGAGTAACAGAGAGAATTTTAGAGCAAGATGGCTCTTCAGAGGTCACGGCCCAGTCCCTTATACCTGTGACGTGAAAACAGTCCCAAATAGCCTGAATGGCCTGCCCCAAATTACAGGGATCTGTGTCGGCTGAGTGAGGAGCTACTCCATCACTGCCCAGGGGCCTTTCTCCCCTTCAGAGCTCCCTCAGGTGTCCCGTGGCATCTCAGGGGCAACCACACTCTCTAAATGCTCACTGAGCATGAAATAAACACCAGTCTGGAGCTTCCACCCTCGCCTGGATGGGGATGACACCTGTGTGATTTGCCCAGGTTTACAATTTCTCACATTCGAGTTGGAGGTTGTACTGCTGTTCCCTACTGAATTGCTGAAGAGGCAGCTTTGTAGTAACTACTATGGACAAACGTCAGGAAAACAAGCCAAAACAAGGATCCCAACATTTGTAACCAACCCCCCATCACAGTGTTTCACCAACAATGGGGTCAGAGAATGCAGGACAAAGGGAGGAGAAGGACGGCGTGTGGGCAGGCCAGTCCTGGTTTACACTGGTAACCAGGCCAAACTAACACACAAGCTGTCATATGTCAGCATGATAACCAGGCAGGACACATTTTTCTAGCTCACACACCCATCTGGAGAGGACAACACACCCACTGGGTGGATACTGGAACTGAGATTAAACATGGTGCAAGCTACTCCCAGAACGGCCCAACTCTGAAACCATTATATGGAAAGGCCCCAAGCCTTGAACCTTACAAACTGCCTTCCCTGAAGCCTGAAGCCAATTTGGTAAGAGGCCTTTGCGGCCTCAGTGAACACTGACACCCTTGGGCCTCAAGGGAAAAATAGAGTGGACAGATGCTTCTTCAAAAAGTCATGTTCTTGGACCTAGTTTTATTTTTGAGATTCCTTCTACAGCTGTTGAACTAAATCTGAAAGTAATCAAAACGCCTACTTCCCCCAGCCCTTTTTCCTCCCCAACTCTTCTTGGGGAACGGCCTTACATGCGCAGAGAAGACAGCTGTGTCAGCGTGTACCTTCTGCAAATGTGGCAGTTTCAAATCAAGGGACTCCCCTCCTCTCCCCTCCCTTCCTAGAGCACGACAAAGTGAAAAGATTCTGGTGTTTAATTGTTGTCTTAAATGGAATTTCCCAACTGCTCCTCACTCAACAGGTTTATTTCAGTCCTACCCAGCAGAATCAAGCCTGGGAATCTCAAGGGAAAGCTGCTGGAGCCGCCTTCAGGGTTCCTCGTGAGAGGAGCCTCTTGACTTGTGGGGAGACGGGTGGACACATTCCAGGAATGTATCCTGGAATATGACCACTCAGACTTAGGCTGCCCCTTGGGTGGATCACACCCACCTTCTCCAATAGTTTTCCTGAGGTTGTGCTTATCCCTGGACCAAAACCCTAACCTTGAAGTAGACTTCAAAGCCTTCTTAGAAAAGCCATGAAAACTTCTCCTCCCACCCTAAAGTGTGTGTGCAGGGCTTAGGGGTCCTCTTCTCAGGGTTGACTCCAACCAGCCACCACTGTTTTGGGCCCAGACTTCTGCAGTTGTTTCCCACTGGTCTTCCAGTCTCCACTCTCACCTCCTCCCTCTCCATTCCCCACACAGCAATCGGATCCAGTCATATGACACTTCACTCCCGCTGCAATCACTTTAATGGCTTCCCACCACTCTTCAGATAAAGCCCAAAACTCCTGCCTGATTTTTGAGGGCCTCACCCCCACTTCCCTCATCTACCATGGTCTCTCACACCCCATTCTCAACCTGACTGGCTTTTTCTTTTGTTTCTTGCATGTGCTGTGGTCTTCACCTCTTTCTAGCACACTCTTCCCCTGTCTGAAAGGCAACTAACATATGACAACAATGACTTCTGGTACCTCCCAATTGCAATGCACTGCATTTTCCTAGTACAGAGCCATTGTCTCCAGCTCCTCTGCATTTCATGGAAAGAGAGGCATTGCAGAGCTTGCTGTGGGAGCAGTAAGTCCAAGCTGGACCTCTGCCATGAAGTCCCATGGAAGAGAGAGCTGTCCAGAAACATCTTGTTGGGCCTCTAGGATTTACGTCCTATGTCTCTGAAACGGGTCCTGCTGGGAAGTTTGTACATAGTTCCATGGACACAGTGCCCTGGTGTCTGACAAAGTGATGTGACTAGCTGCATGGCCAGTCAGCCGCGGTCCTGGCTGCTGGTTTCCCAACCCACCTCTGCTAGCACCTGTCCCCCACCCTGAAACGTGGGACGTGGTTGTGTCAATCTTGGCTTTTTCAGTTGGAATTGGTTAACACCCCCACAGGCCTGTGAGAGGCTGGGCAGTGATTCCCGCTGAATTCTGGCCCCATAATTCCATGTGAGGGGCCTTCCAGCTCCAGAGGAACTCTGCTCAGCCCAGAGGGAGACTCTCTTTTAAACTCAGGGCATTCACTGGTGTGGGGCCACTGCTGAGAAAGCAGGAAGAAAGCAATCAGTGACACCTGACCTTGACAGGCTGCAGCTCAGCCTGAGACACGGGGTGCTCTGGGTCCCACAGGATGTGGTTTTCTATGAGTGGGGGAGTCGGCGCCTTCACCTTCTGCCTCGCTTTCTTTCCTTAGCTTCGGTTCTGGGCCTCTGCTCCCTGAGCCTGTGTGTGCACGTGTCAGGACACACCCCCCCACAAGCACACACACAAGGCTCTATCACCCTCTTTTCATGTCCTCTTTTCTAGCTGCTGAAAATAAAAATGGCCTAATAGAATCTTTCTTTCTACATAATCCCCAATATGCCCTTTCACTTTTTATTTTCTTCACATGAGCATTTGGTAAACCTGCCTGTGAGGACAATACAACACATGCATTCTCCAAAACGGCAGTCATCTGCAACCACTTTCTTTCCTCCATAGGAGGGAAAAAAAAAAAGATGGAAAAGAGGCTCCGTGTGTTTCTGAGGGCCTCTGCAGAAATTGACGGTGGCTTTGAGGGGAGCCATCAGCCACTTACCTCTAGGACTTTCCCTGTGATAAACTGGTGACACACTTCACATTTCACCCCGAAGAGCCCCTGGTAATCCTTTTCGCAATATGGAGCGCCATCCCTGCAAGAGAAAAGCACCTTCACCTCCTGAAAGGAGGAGACTGGAGATGGGGAAGACACAGAAACCACATTTCCCTGAGTCCTGCTCCACAGAAAGGAAGTAGAATGCATTTTCCTCCAGCCCAGCAGTAACATGCCTCCTGATGTGGTCAGATATGGTCAAACCCATAGGGTGGAAGATTCCAGCGAGAACGCTAAGGTTCCCTGGGTCATACAGAAATACTAGCTGAGCTGCTTTATGGTTCTCATTGCTGATGTGATCTAACGAGCGGAAAACCAGCTCCAGATCGGGCCTCGGTGTTCCTCTATCTCTGAGGAGGCCCAAACACCTGCTCCCCCCCAGGTCGTCATCTTGAGCTCACACCCCAGACCAGAGCGTCCCAGGGGCTTGAGACACCCATCTCCTCAGCCCTCAGGAAGCCCAGGGCCCACGGCCTTCTCCTCCCACCTCCGGCAACCTCCTCCACGTACCTCAGAGTCAAGTAAAAATATCACTTTCTGTGCCTGCATTTGCATGGAAAAGTTAAAAAGCATCCCTCCAGACACCTGAGCTACCTGCTACTGGTTTAAAGCTGGGCATTTCTCCCTTCTCACTTTAGCTCTGCAGTAGAATCACTTGTGGAAATTTTTTTTTTCTTTCTAACACAGGTGTTTCAGCTTCACTGTGGACCTGTAGAATTAGACTTCCTAAGGGTATGACTCAAGCTATTTTTTGTTTCACCATATTTTTTAAATAAAATTCATTTAATTTTTTGAATAGGTGATAAATTCACCTGGTTGGGAAAAACTTAACAAAGTATAAAAAGGTACACAGTGGATAATTCTCCCTTCCACCTGATACCCCTTGCTCATTCCTTCTTCCTCTACCCAAAGATAACCAATGTACCTGGCTCTCTAGACTACCCCATTCTAGCTATTCTCCACAAAGATATCTGACTTGAACATGACCCCATTCCTTGGCAGCCTGTCTCCACTGGTAGTAACAGGGTTAGGGTCTAGGCCCAGTGCATGTGTGTGTGTGCATCTACAAATGTGCTGGAGACCTGGGAGGAGGAGAAAGGCTCTCCAGTTCCAAAAGAAGAAAAGAAACAACAACAACAACAAAAAAACACCCAAAAAACAAAAAGCAAAATTGAAATTACTTAACTGCTTAATTGGCTACAAAATATAACATGTTAACTTTGTTGATTGTTACATTAGGCCTCATTAACATTTCATTAAATTTACAGTAGCCAAATTATTTCAAAAACAGAAGAAAATTCTTTTTCAAAAGTTTTATAGCAACACGTTGATGTTGTGGGATGTGAGCGCATCCCAGCATGTGTGATGGATGGGGTGGCGCCCCTGAGAGCGGGGCCTCCGCAGCCCCATTCAGCGTAGGGTGTGCCCAAGGCTGCAGGTCTTACTTGCTGATGTACTCCCCGGTGAGGACCTTCCCGCAGGACTTGCACTTAAAGCACCCCAAGTGCCACTGCTTATCCAGTGCGAGCAGCGCCTGCCCATTCTTGATATCTCTTCCGCAGCCAGCACAATCTGGAAAAGAGCAGCAGCCAGCAGTTACTACACGTTTGCTTTGCTAAATCTGATTAGTGTGAAGGCCAGCTCTGAACCCCAGTGTGCACCCATTACACACTCAAGAAATATTTACTTAAGCACCATTTCATTCCAATTTCCCTCCCTGCACAAAATCTCTCCCAGCAAAGTCTCACAGGCCCCATCAGCACACAGCATGGAAGATTCATGGTTCTCCAAGGGTCCAAGGGGATAGATGTCATTCACCCATTTATTTCCTTGGGGGTTAAATACCCTCTGAGTTCCAGCTGGCCTAGGGAATATTTAATTATTGTACCTTGGCTGTGATTTTAAGAAAGCTCTTACAGACCTTTATTAAATGATGGTATGTGACTAGCTACGCTCCTTGTGTTGTAGGTCTCAGTTAGCACTACATGGATGATTCCTGAAACACTGCCCATTAATCTCAGTTTTGTAAATGGGAGTCTACTTCCTTATCAACCCAAACCACCCTTTCGAAGATTTGTGATCATCAACTATATGACTCCTATTGCTTTAGTCTTAAATTCAACTCAAGCAGTCTCTTGAAAGCAGTTAAACAACAAAGTATTACTGAATAGTAAAGGGTGAGGCTCTGGAATTCGGCCTCCAGGCCCTGAATCCCAGCCCACCTCCTTGCTGATGAGCCACGTGACCTTGGCAAGTTACCTCCCCTTTCTAAGCTTTGGTTTCCTCTAAGGGACGTTATTAGCACCTCTCTCCAGCATCCTGATGAGGATTCAATGAAATAATGGATGTAGCACTGCAGTTGGCACATAGGAAGTGGCTCTCTAAACTTTCACTGTTACTATAATTGCATGATTATGATTTTTCTGATTATTGAATACTTTATCGCATTAGGGAAGATGTATATTTAAAAGAAATACACATTTCTTTTAAATGCTGAGTGGCGAAGCAGCGACGGATGTAGGCCATTTTCCATCAGAATATACCATGCAGAACTGGGTGGGAGAGAGTGTGGTCTGTGATGTGAACTGTGGTCTGTGCTCGGTGGCAAGGCCCCAGGATGTGTATATTCATTGCGGGTGTAGTACCACACGGATGGGGAATGGTTGTGTGGGGTGTTGTCGGGGGTGTGGGCGGTGGGGAGCATGGGAATCCCTGTAGTTTCTGAGTAATATTTGGGTAATCTAGGCACCTTTAAAAAAATGTATATATATATATATAAAACAAATAACATTTATGTAAACAAATGCACATATATGCATATGTATTTATATATCATTTTACAAATAAAAATAAAATTAAAAAAAAAAAAAAAAGAAACCACATGAATGTACACTGGTGCGATCTTTTTGGAAAGTAATTTAAAGTCTCCAAACATTTAAAATCAATGTACCTGAGAAAGTGAAAGACAGTACACGATGCTCCCAAATGATTGTAGAAACACCAACTTCTGTTAGTGATAAAGCAAGGACCAGGCCCCGGGCACGCAAAACAGACCAAACACCCCCCTCTTCTGACCACATCCGTGATTGCTGCCTCTTTAGTGAAGACTCTTCTTGCCGACTTGACTTCCTCCTCCTCCCAGAAAAGCTTAGACCCCCAGTCACCAACCTGCTCTTCTCGACAGCCCCAACCCAAAACTGCTCCTGCTCCCTTGCAGCCTCCCTAAAATCACCCGACACAAGCCCAGCCCCTCGAGAAACCACTCCAAACTCCACCCCGCGCCTCCCAGCGCAGCTCCTGCGCAGGGCGTGTGCTGCTGGCTGCAGCCAGCTCAGAGCCCGAGTCTTGTTTTAACTCGGCATGTTTGCGGGGCTCTTTGGCCAGTGCAACTGACATACATTTAGACTCCACAGTTTCATATCTGAGACTTTTCCTACAAATTAATTTGCAAAAGAATGTCTAGATATACGTATAAGTATATTCCCTGCAGCATTTTCAATCAACAAACGTGGAAAAGAGCCCATAGGGACATTGATGAGGGATTTGTTCAATCAAGTAGCACAGACAGTGATGAACAACATGTGCTGGTAAAGAGAATGAAGTCGATCTGTGTACTGGCATGGGAAGATGCCCCAAACAGATAGTTTAAAACAAAAAGCAAGCTATAGAAGAGTACACATAGCACAAGCCCACTCATAGGAAAAAAGTAAAGATGTGGGTGTGCACTTCTGCTTGTACATGGATAGAACATTTCTGGAAAAGAAACATAAGAAACTCCAGGCAGTGATTCCCTCTGTGGAGAAAGACTTTACTTTTTATTTCATATCCTTTGTTCTACTTAAATTTTATTTTCTTTTTTTGCTATGAGGATGTATAAAAATTGAGTAAATAAAGTATTTATAAAGTTAAAAAGTAATCTGCTATATAAGTTCTGAATATGGCCAATTAGAATTTCTTTGTAGTATAGCCCATTATAAACTGTATTATATGGTCATAAAAGTAAACATTTTTTAAAAAGCTGGGATCTGTATATATCCTAACATCTCACCAAAATTTTTATTAAAGTTATCTCATACATGGTAGGTTACTATAAAGATAAAAATGGAAGGCCATGATATTTGTTTAGAAATAAAATATTTAAAGGATAGGTACATAGTATGGACTAAGACGAATTGATGGTTTTTAATCCAAGTTAAACTGAAATTTTTCTTCATTCTTTCGATGAGATAATTCCCACTAGATGGCAGCAAAGATTTAAAACGTAAGAAAGATGCTGGATGGTAGAAATAAAATTTTTTTAAAAACTTATTGTGGTAACATATATATAAAATGAACTTGCCACCTTTTTTTAATGTGCAATTCAATGGCATTGATTACTTTTACAATGTTGTGCAACCATCACCACTATTTCCAAAACTTTTCATCACCCCAAACAGAAACTCTGTACCCCTTAAGCAATAACTCCCCATTCCCCCTCTCTCCTGCCCCTGATAACTTCTAATCTACCTTCTGTATTTATGAATTTTCTTATTCTAGATATTTCATGTAAGTGGAATCATACAATATTTGATTTGTATCTGGCTTATTTCACTCAGCATAATGTTTTCAAGAGTCCATGCTGTGGCATGTATCAGAACTTCATTTCTTTTTCTGGCTGAGTAATATTCCATTGTATGTACACACCACATTTTGTTTATCCACTCATCTGCTAATGGACACTTGAGTTGTGTCCACCTTTAGGCTATTGTGAATAACACTGGTATACTGGGTGACAGAATCTTTTAAGCAGAGAGTAACCTTTTTTTTTTTTTTAAGATTTATTTATTTATCCCCCCCTTGCTGCTTGTGCTGCTGTGTCCATTCGCTGTGTGTTTTCTCCGTGTCTGCTTATCTCCCCCTTGCTGTGAGGTCCTGCTGCATCAGCCCACCGCACTGCGCGGGCCGGCCTGCCCTCACAAGGAGGCCCCGGGAAGTGAACCCGGGGCCTCCCATATGGTAAACGGGAGCTCTATCGATTGAGCCACACCCTCTTCCCCAGAGAGTAACCTTTTGAGATGGCTTTTCAACTCTACAAATGAAGACTGTTGGGCTCAGGGAGGCGGCAGAGTTGTTCCCAGCCTCCCTGCTGTCAGAGCAGTGAGGCCTGGGAAGATGGATGGTAGGAACATGGGCTTTGGAGAGAGGAAGACTTGGGCAAGTTACTCTCTGTATCTTATTCCTTCATCTGTGGAATGCTGAGAACAATACCCACTTTCTAGGTTGCTGTGGGAAGAGAAACCAGCCTGCATTGTAAAATGCTTTGCATAATGCCTGGAAGGCTTAGTACATGCTAGGCATTCTACATGGTTTCCCATTTCCTTGGCTAGGGGTACAGCCAGGACTCTAAGTGTTGCTCTCTTTATAAGCACCTTTGTGCCCAGACATCCCAAAGCTATGAAAGCAGCTTAGACACAATTTGAGAACAATAATGGCCGCTCTGATCATTACGCACTGAGGGTTTTCCACAAACCAGGCACCAGGTGAGGGCTTTATATACATGGTACCCTTTGGTCTTCACAATCATCCTAGTCAAAGTTCAGGAACCCTTGGACATCACAGGTGATGTCCTCTACCTCTGGGATCCTCAGTGCCCTGGGCAGTGTCCCACAGAGGGCAGATGCTTCATAACTGATTTTGATCATGTTTTACAGAGAAGGAAAACAAGTCACTGAATGATGAATGCCTAACGCCAGCTGGCTGGCAAAGTTGGGCTGGAAATAGAGGTTAGGGTTGGGCCTCCTTCACCCCAAACCTTAAGGCACAAATCAAGCAAATTAACTAAGACCACCTTCTGGAGAATGGAATACCAGACCACATTTGCTGACCCAGAGTATTCTGGTGTATTCCATGAAGGCTACCCATCCATCTCTGGACAAAACCATATTCTTCACCCAAGCCCATCATCATGCTGGGGAAAATGGAAAAATTGGAGAGAGAAAAAATTTCATGCTGGGTTGTTCTCTTTTTCCCATGCTCACTCCAACTAAGCTCTTTTATAAAGAACAAAATGTCCTCCTCTCTATCTTCACGTTTTTCAGCTGTTGAGAACATTGTTTCCACATCAGTGAAGCAGCTGCTGGTAAATATAGAAAGCTGGTGACTGGCACTGGAATCATCGCCAACATCAGAAATAGGTGAATACAGAGAAGCATGGAGGAAATAAAACCCATTAGCAACTTGCCCATATCCTACCAAGGAAAAATAATGACTAAATGTGAAAAACAAAAACAAAACAAAAAACCCTTAAACACTTTGCCCCAAACCCTTTATTCTTGGCATCAAGAGCCAACAGAAAATCAGGGATTTGGCTATTGGCATCTAAATTAAACTAACATCTGAGTACACACCTGGTTCGATATTTATATTATTTTGTTCGAAGGTAATAAATACCATTGAGAATAGGAATCTTGTCTTCTTTAATATGTCTAATTTTGGGGGGTATGGGCCCATGGACACCTGGGCTTCCAAAGTCTTTATGTTGAAGGAGACATATGGCTCTTGGGAAGGAAATGTGTTGTCAAGTGAAGCTAGATGTCATCACTTTGAAAGACTTAAAGTCCTGTCAGCCCGCTACCGATGTTTTCCTTGAAAACGATTTCTACCTGCTGGGAGTTTCTCATTTGGGAAGAGTTTCTCATTTAGGAGTCATGGAGATGTCTCACTCTGTGAAAATTCCTCTCTGCAAAAGAAGGCTGAGGACATTGGGTTACAGAAAGGGGAGGCCTTTCTGAATCATGTAACTGAATTCCCATTTAGCCCAACCTTCCAGGCCTGCATGTTCCAGATGTGCCCAGAATCATTAAGGAAGGTAGGAACCGCTCTTCACAGCAGCTACCCTTGTAGGATCAAAGCTTCCAGAATATGAAAGGGACTTTTCCTGGTGTCTCAGACTTTTTGACCAAGGTCTGCCTCAGAGCTGAGAACAATGTTAATAAGTATCCCGATAAGGATGCTAGAAATATCCACACAAGAATTATTAAAAGACAGTAGAACTGACCTGACAACAATGAACTATTTCCTACCTACCTCCTGATACAGAATAGAAAATTAGAAATTTGAAAAGGGATAGAAGAGAGTCAGTAAGGAGCTGTCCACACAGCAGGGGTGTGGTGCTTCCCTTCCCTGCAAGAAGAGGAGATGGATCTTCTGCTTCCTACCTAAAAGTTTATTGAGGGGAGAAGCTCAGGCCCTAGTGCTGCCATGAGAAGTTCTTGGGACAGATTGATTTGTGAGTCCTGGAGCTTGAATTCGCAAATAAAAAGCCTGGAGCCTACGAAAATAGGAAGGCAGGAGGAAGCTAGGTGGAGCCATGTTGGACGGCAGGCTAAGGAGAGAGGAAAGAAGTGGTATGCTTGGCACTTTCACCATTTGGTTCACTGGGATGCAGGAGGGTCTCATCTTGATTGAACCCACCTGAGAAAGCTGCCTGCTGAGGGTGGGGAACCCCATTAGTAAGGGGTTATGAGGAGTCCAGTGGGGGCAGAAGATGAGTCTGGGAGGTGAGAGAGATGGTAACAAGTGTCAGAAATTACATACCTTTGTCAAACTGTGCCCCACACAAAGGTCTCCAGCAGATGTTAGCCAGAAGAGAAGCACAACCGCCAGGGTTTTAACACCTTGCCCCTCCTGCCTCTAATCCCCTCCCCCCTGCCCAGACTCCCAAGGAGCCACGTGTGGGACACGAAGGAAGTAAAGAAGGCATAAAAGAAAAGGCTGTGCCTCTCTTCCTTGATACAGGTCTCAAATTTGGTTCGGATGTGAGCTGGGGGAAAGAGCACAGCTCTGAAATGGATGAGGATGTAGTTTTAAACTGGGTTATACTTTTTAAGAGCTGAAAGTGACCAGGAAGCTATGGGATCTACCTCAGATAGTCTTTTTTTTTTTTAAAAGATTTATTTATTTATTTATTTATCCCCCCCTTGCTGCTTGTGCTTGCTGTGTCCATTCGCTGTGTGTTTTCTCCGTGTCTGCTTATCTCCCCCTTGCTGTGAGGT
Source organism: Cabassous unicinctus (assembly GCA_029593785.1). Taxonomy (NCBI): domain Eukaryota; kingdom Metazoa; phylum Chordata; class Mammalia; order Cingulata; family Chlamyphoridae; genus Cabassous; species Cabassous unicinctus. Next base: position 36,802 of record JAQZBX010002180.1, read on the forward strand.
CCTGCTGCATCAGCCCACCGGGCCGCGCGGGCCGGCCTGCCCTCACAAGGAGGCCCCGGGAAGCGAACCCGGGGCCTCACACATGGTAAACGGGGGCTCTATCCACTGAGCCACACCTGCTTTCTCAGATAGTCTTAAGGGGTGGGAGAGAGGACTCTGATAGAGGATAATAAAAGTAGCAATAAGGAAAAATAAGGCTTTTGATTGTTTTTTATCCCCATGCATTTTGGCCCGTTCAATAAACCAACTGGGCAACTCACCAAAGTTAAAGAGACCTAGAATCAAATTCCAGCTCTGAGCCTGAACCGAGGGATGCTGGGCAAGCTACCTAACTGCTGGGCTTCGGTTTCTTCATCTGTAAATTGGGTATGTTAGCAATACCTGCCTTCTGGGGCTGTTGTGAGGGTGAGGGAGGATATGCACATTCACCAAGCAGAGTTGGATGCCTGGTCAACGCTCAGGCTCTCTGTCCTCACAACCTGCAACAATCTAATAGGACCCACATTTTGCTCTTTCCCTTAAATAAAAAAAAGGCCCACTGTCAGCATCTGGGAAAGGTAGTTTTGGTTTCTCTGGTTTCTTCCTCATCATCATAATGTTAACTTCTGAAAGGTTCTGCCCATCTATTATCTCATTCTACCCTTAGGTCTCCCCGTTAGACTGGGAGGACAACGATCACTGTATTGGACAGACCTTGGAACATTTTGGAGCCAGAGGGAACTTGAAGACCATCTGATGCAATTGCTTCCTTTTACACATGAGGAAACTAAGGCCTAGAGTGGACCTGGGCTTTGACGGAGGCTGCAAAGCTAAAAGTGCCCAATTAACTGTGGGGCCTCAGGCTCGTGTCCTCAGATGCACAGGATTCCAGGCCTTTACCGCCTGCAGAGCTTCTCTGGGTTTTAAAACCCCAACTGAGGGTTTCTTTCCCTGGTTCTTGCCTTTTCTGCTGTAAATGGGGAAAAGCTGCCATGAAGGAATGGGAGCTTGAGGGTAAAGACTGTTGAAGTAGAGAATTTTTGCAAAAAGAAGATAAATTGTAAAGGGGACCAGGGAGAAACTTTAATCATCTAATGGATGCTTACTGAGATACTGAGATGTTATAAAACAGCCCCAGGAATTTAGGGACAGTTTCCTTTACTGCAAAATTAAAAAAAAAAATTAAGAATAAAAAAATCAAGTTCCAGTATTGAAACAGTTTTCTAAATAACTTCCAGAAAATGCAAGCTTCCCTAGAACTTTTTAAAAAAATGGTAATAATAAAGAGTATCTATCATAAGCAAAGATTAGCATGGCCATCCACGTAGATGATAAATAGAAACAGAAAAGCTTTTCAGATTTAGGTTGTTATTAATAGAAAATGGAATCAGACTTTGGAGAACCTATAAAATATTCAAGTGGTGTCCTTTTACTAGACTGCTAACTAGAGTCACTTTGTTCCTGGCCAGGACTCAATCTAAGGACCTTTGAGGGAAAAAAATAAATTTAAGATCCCAGGTTTGGTTACTTTGAGGTCCTGAATTTAATGATTTCTTATCTTGTCATTCAGTTGTTCTTGCAGGACATGGACTTCCCATTATCTTGTGTGATAAAATGGTGAAGGCAGAATGCTAGGAATAGCTGCTCTATTCAAAGTGCAGAGAAAGAAGTGACATAGGGGAAAAGTGACCTGGACATGGGTCAGATTCCATTAGGCTGTTAACCAACTTCCCTGAACATAAGGCTTCGACACATGTCAGATCGGCCTCTGACATGTGGATTCCCATGTGGGAATAACTAACTGTCTGGAGGCACATCGTGGCTGCCCAGTAGACACAGGACATGGAGTCTCCAGTTTCCCACCCCTGCATGGGGTCTAAGTGTCATCTGCCACCTGTCACCACACTTGAATGACCACCTGCAACAGTGTTACCAGCCTGGCCTCTGGAGGCTGCCCCCTAGAGTTGCAACCTATGGATAAAAAAGAAAAATCCAGACTTTCCCTACGTTATTGTTGCTAAAAGTGAGCCTACAGTTTTAAAACCTTTAAGGTATAAAGGATCTGGGTATTTGAAAACCTTTCCTTGACCGAAAAAAGGTCCCATCATCAGCTGAGCAAGTGGATATTCTTGAATGGTGACCTTCTCCTTCATCTGGCTGTTCAGTGTTGCCAGGTCCTAAACTAAACATCCATGAGTTGACAAATATTGACTGGACACAGTCCATGGTTTCTGTTTTTTTTTTTTTTTTAATTTATTTAAACTGAGTCACTGAAGTGAATCCACAATTTTCTTTTTTTAGCTTGTCATGGCAAATAGCATGAGTATAGAGTCAACATGAGGAGTAGAGAGAAGGCAAAACAGAATGTGAAACTGAATATCTTTTAGGCTAAGCACATTTCAAGGATTCGTTTTAAAAATACTTCTGAATACTTAAAAAAACTGTTTTTTTTTGTTTTTTTTTTTAGGAGGTACTGGGATTTGAACCTGGGACCTTGTACATGGGAAACAGGCACTCACCACTGAGCTACAAACTTCTTTGTACAGCCATTATCCAGAAAAGCACCATGAGGTCATAAAATAAATACTGGATGGGGGGAGTCAGAACATTCACGTAGGTGCAATGCATTCTCACTCTATGACAAAAGAGGTGCCAATGTTATATGTAATTTATAGTTTGGCTTCGCTAACAATGAGCCAGGAAAGGTTTGGAAAGGTTGAAGTATTGCCTTGAATATGTGACCTTGAACAAGACTTTCCGTAATCACCATGTCCTCACTTAGGTCAGTTGCTTGCTTTGCTGTGTTGATGGCCATGATGAAAACATTGCAAGCCAGAGCAAGCCTCTGATGTGCTATTTTGAGCAAATGTTCTTGTTGTCTTTGGAAAACAACACTGCACAACAAACAAGTTTTCATGGGCCATCACAACAACAGATAATCAGCCTTCACCTGGAAATTTGATGGCAGGCTGGTAGCAGTCATTTTCCAAGTCCTCTACAATCTCGTATTTGGCAATAAATTTTATCTTTCCCCCTTGTATGTACTCATAGTTTTAGTTACATTGGTCATAGTTTTCATAAATATACAGGTCATTTGCAAATTTCAACATTCCAGTTCTAATTCATAAACCAATTCCTACAGAACTCTATTAGGAGCATTATGGATTCTCAAGGCCGTTAAGCTCTCTCCTTTAACTAGTACTGGGTGTGTTTTTGTGCCATATTCATGACCAGGCTCTGAACAGGAAACCAACAGGAGTCAGATCTGTGTCTTTCCTTCCAACTGATTAAGAACTTATTAAACAGGAATCCCATGGATAACACTGCTGGGCATGGTGTGAGCATCTATTTAGAAGACAGTCTGTCATGGACTTTAGACTAATCCAGACCCAATTCCCCAAAAGCATTAGAATTGAGAGTGTGAGAATTTCTGCTACTGGTCTGGGGAGGATGGTTTTGAATGGCCTATAAACATGCCAATGCACTCAACATTGGACTCAGTAACTGGTTCTGATGGGCCTAGAGACACAAGCCTATGATGGCTAAATTTCTCATGGTCTCCTTGGAACTGGGTGAACGATTTGGGTACTTATACAGAATAAGTATGCCAGATATTTGGGAGGATAAATTTATGGAGCAGAACGTGTATTTTGGGAAAGATGTTCTGAAATCTGATTAGGGGCCGAGAGATTTCGTATCTGCTGAAAGACAGTGCCCACTGCCTCGCCTAAGAATCTCTTGAATGACCACTCTTCTACTCTTCCATTTCACCAGAAAACAAATGAAAATAACACACTAATATTCCCTGAGAAGGTAATGGAGATTCATTCTTTGATGGGAAATACAAATTATTAGCATAAAACATTAATACTCTTTTGTTACCTGCCCCAATTTTTAGGTTAAGTCCCATCAAAGAGAACTCTGTGTGTGTGTTCACACCTACTTTTTTAGAACTAAAACCAAAAGGTTTTTGTTCCACTTGCATGGAACAAACCATCATCCTAAAGAGTACCCTCACAACTTCAAAATTCCCAGCAAAAATTTCAAAAGCCCAGCTGGTTGAGGGCAGGCCCAGAGGATCAATGCTTTCTGGGCCCTTCCCCTGTATCGTCAGCCTCTGTTTGTCCCAGGTGGCTGCTCAGAATCATTTTTGATGATGCCAACATCACAGGGACTGATCTGAGATCAAAAGTGAGGTTCTCTTTTGACTAAAAATCTTCCACTAAAGCAAGAGGAAGATGAGCCACTATGAAAACAAAGCCAAGCGCTACCCAAACATGGGATGCTCTCAGAAATGGCTATGACCATGTGGTAGGCCAAAAGATGCTGACTTCCAAACTGCACTGGTGAAAAGTTCAGGCCGGAGTTTCAGCAGTCTGGGGTATCCTCACCACGTGGCCACCCCACAGGGCAGGGCAAATGACTCCTCACCTAGCACATGGCTCTACCAGTACTTCTCTGTGGGTGCTGGGGCAGCCCTGCTTTCTCTGCCAGTATATAATCCAGACATTCCTTGCAAACATTATTTGATCCCCGAGTCACCCGCAGAAGAGCTATTATATATTTTTCTGAAGGAAGACAGTGGTTGAGCTCGTGTGTCTGAAGCTCAAAGCCTGTGGTCTCAGAACTGTTGGAACTCTTTTCAGGTATGAAAAAACTGGGTCAAACTCCCACCAGCAGGCTGCACAATGGCCAAAATTCCTCTGCTCAAGTTATGACAATGAAGGAAGAAACAGGGTAGAAAAAGGAGAAGGACCAGAGAGTGGGAGAGGGAGCAAGAAAGAGAGGAAGAAGGGGAGAACCCCAGGCTGAGCGCTGCTACCTGCCCACGCCACGGCCTGCCCACCCCGCGAACACTCATGGCCACCAGCCCAGCAGTTTTGGGGGAGATTCAGAAAATTGGCAGCTACTGCTTTTGAGATTTGGGAGAGTCCTTAGCAAACCTCCTCTTAAAATTGCACCAACAACATGTTAATAATAGGGTGGTATATGGGAATCCTGTATTATATATATAATTTTTAAAAAAAATTGTACCAGGAAGGGTTTGCTCTAGGACCTTGAGCTGATTTCCCTAATTTAGTTGTATACTTTAACCTGCTAAAGAGTTTTATAATAAATCTTTAACTGGCTATGGCCACTCAGCACACACTGTCTCTTGTCAAAGAGGAAATCACACTGGAATTCTGCGTCAGCGTCTCAAATTCAATACTCATTAGCCAACGTCGGTTCATTTATTTTATTCCAAATCAGGAAAGAGAAAAGACGGGGTAGAATGTCAGTTTCAGTACTTCCAGCATGTGACCAGCCGCTTAATACACACGTGGCTAAAGGTCATAGCAAGGGCAGTAAGAGTTCAGTCTGGAATGGGCCTTTAGCTTTTGGAAAACAAGCATTATTATTTTTTAATGTTTAACTTTGGGTTTGAACAGGTAATACATAAAAATGGTGAAAAAAATTTTTTTTCATACAATAAAAAGTAACTGTCATTTCTTCCCTGCCTCCCAGCCACCCAGTTCCCTCCTCTGGGGGTTAACTCCTAACTGCAATTTCTCAGATTTCCTTTGAGACGAGCTATATGAATATACAGCTAAAGGTATACAACACAGCCATCCTTTCGAATGGCTACATTTTTACTGCTACTAAAAATTAAACTGAGAAATGACTGCTGTTCCAACCATTAAAATTCTAGTTTTACCAGTAAGTTATTAGAAGGTGTGGGTCTTATTACATAAAAGCCATATCTACTGAAACTAAAACAGCAAATAACAAAATACCATTAAGTTTTCTACCCACTGAAAATACTTTTTAGCTAGTATCTTAGTTGTACTTACTCCCTTATAAAGCAGAAATTTTTATCTTCCTTTCGTGCAAGGTTCAGTTTAAATGAAAAGATGTGTCACTTCGGGATTTTTATGTCTGACTCACAGTTGTTACAGATTTCAGTCCGAAAAACCTGGATATTAATATTCTTCTTTGCCACATACCTTGTCTCCCTGCACTGAACCTTTGGCTATTAAGGGAATTCCAAACTCTCTCAATACTCTGCCCCCACCCAGGAGGACAATTCTGAAACAGCCATACAAGGTTAGACCTCTGTCCCTCCAGGCCAGGGGCTGGTGTTGGAAATGCACAGAAAGGAGTGGCTGCCTTCCAAAGTCACACTCAAAGCCGGGACGTAACATACCCCCACACCTACCTTTTCTTCAAAACTTATGATTCTGTCATTACCAAATTTATCTGAAACAATGAATAACCAGTATGGTTAGATAAAGAACCTAGGGGAAAAGCAGGTAAATGAGATGAGAAAATAAAAGTGAGATTAAGCATGCCAATATATCTTGCCTCCCATACACCTAAACTGCACTTACGTAACTTTACAAAACCAGAGAAGTCATCTTCATTCCAGCAGCAGCCAGAACTGCTGAGATTTACTCCCTCCAAGGGCTCTCCTGAGATGCTATCATTTCACTAAACAAATTCGTGCACTTGCTATGTGCACAGCGCAATCTGTAGGAGCAAACAAATAGAGTCCTTGACGTTGAGCAGTTCATAGTCTGGCCAGAGAGACAAACATACCAAGACCCAGCAGCGCTCTATGGTGATCACGGCCATAATGGAAAGGCAAAGCTCGGCTTTGGCCAGGGTACGGGGAGCTGGCCTGTTGCCGAGGGGCCCAAGCAAGTTCAAGGCTCCTGACCTTTTGTATGACACACACAAGAATAAGTGGGTTTTGAGAAGAAGACATGTGATAAAATAGTATAGGAAGAATTTCTATAAAACGGTCCACGTTTCTAGCTCTCAGCAATATCCAAAACGTTCACCAAAGTGTTCATAGGGGTAATTGATCTCTTGGTGATGCAATTTCAGGTGATTTTTATCTCCTTTGTACTTTTCTTGAATACTTGTATTGTTTAACAATGAGAACTCATCATTACACAATAATGAGTGGTTTTTTTAGTATAATTAGTCCTGTTCAGCAGTAGAGAAGGCTTTGATTCAAGTTCCCAGTGTTTATTTGGGGCTTTATGTGCTAATATCTACTTAGTTTGCAGTTTCCCAGAAGCTCATAGAACAAGAGCTCAAAGAACTTTAATAGTTAGGTCCCTCAGAGAACATATCACCCAATCCTCACATTTTATTGAGGATGGGTAGCCTACGGGAGATTCTGGTACCTAGAGCTCCTGAATAAAAACGGGAGCAGATTCAGGGCTGCCCTGGCTGTGGCGTGAGTGGAGGCTTAGATCCGTCGCTGGCTCTGAAGAAGGCGCAGCTGCATGGAGCCAGGGTAGGAGAAGGCTTTTTATAGTGTGCCTTGAAGGGGTCCCTTTTTCTAATTCCTACCAAGGCACTGGGCCAGGCATTGTGCCGGGTCAAACATGCCTGATGACAAGTCCAGGATATGGTCAGTAGCTTTTCTAGGGGGTTGAGATTATAAACCAATGTTTCCTGACCAAAAGGCAAAAACAAACATCTGGGAGTGCTGGAGACAGGAGAAATGGCACAGAGATTGAAAGCAGAGGAAATTATAGAGATTCAAGATTTCATCTATTTTGCCTCTGTTACAGTTGGGCAGTTTGATGTAATTATGAATTCCAAAAATATATTTGGATCATGCTTGTAAACTGATCTGTTAATCTGGCCATGATTAAGTTATGATTAGGGCGTTGACTGGGCCACGTCAGTAGGGAGTTGAGCCCCACCCCTTGGTGGGTGGGGAATCGAATATAAAAGGCCAGGCAAAGGACAGAGTGGAAGCAGTCTTTTGAGAAGCAGTTTTGATGTTGGAAAGAAGGCCCCAAGAGAAGAGAAGCAAGCCGTTCGCCTGATTGTCTACAGCTGACCTTGTGGAGGAAACAGGAGCTAAGCCCGGAGAGAAACGCAGCCCCGGGAAGAGAGGAACCCCAGAAGCCTGAACCCTGGGCAAATGTCGGCAGCTGTCTTGCTCTAACACATGGCAATGGACTGTGGTGAGAGAAGAAACATAACGCTTTATGGCCTGGTAACTGTGGACTTCTACCCCAAATAAATACCCTTATAAAGACCAACCCATTTTTGGTATTTCACATGAGCACCCCTTTGGCTGACTAATACAGCCTCCAAGATTTTTCCTATGCTCTATAAAAGTCTTCCCACTCTGGAATGGTGATTATAAAGATCATGATGGTGAAGGTCTCATACTTTTCTCACCCGCTTCCATACAGTCCCTGGAATTCACACTACTCACCTCCAAAATTTAAAGGTGGGTCGGATAAGATGAGAGTGTCGTTATAGAGATGGCAGGAAGGGGAAGAAATTTAGAGCTGTACAGGGACAAGTGCTGAGGCAGGCCCGGGGGGCACTGGGAGGTGAATGTGACTTTGCCATGATTTTAGCCTGGGAATTCCTCAAAGATGCGCAAAGGCCTGAGACTCTGAGCGCACAGCGTCACAGGGTGCACGAGCTGACGTCTCGTGGACAGCGGCTGTTCGGATGAGACAGTGCCTAGCACAGGGCCGACCACTTAAAAAATCCTCAACAAATACTGGTATCAGATGACTGCACTTACATAAAATCACATTTCAGTTTGCGGAACTTACAGAAAAGATGATCTTAACACCTCTTTTAAGATACCAAAGTAAAGGAAAGCGAAACCTTTAAATATCCTGATGGCTTTGTTCCTGCTGTTCTCTGACTTTCGGTGCCCACTTTCAGGCTTTGCGGTACTCCTTCCTTGCACAGCCACACACATGTGCACACACCCAGAGAACCATGGCGCCTGGCACAGGGCCTGGCGCATAATATGCCCACAATAAACATTTGTCGAATAACTGAACTCAATTGTTTACGGATTAAATTCAATATAATAAATATGAACATTAATTAATTTAAATGTAATGAAATAAAATGCAAAGGGTTATGGGTTTATTCATCTTTACTGCACCAAACACCATGGGGCATCCTCTCTTTCTCTGAGGAACTCAGAAAATGAAGAATATCATAATTTCCCCGAATGTTAAACCATGGTAATGTGTGAAAAAAGATTGTTTCCAAAATCAGACTTAGACTTGGGCCCAGACACTTTGATCTGGCCATTGATATGTAGGAAAAAACAATGTAGATCTTCTGCAGACTTCATCTTAAAATAATATAAAATACCAGAAAGAAAGCAGTCCTTGGGAATTCTCATTTCTCTATGAATTTTCTTGGGGGAAAATTTTGTTCCCTTATTTACATGTGGACTTCCTAATTTAGAATCAAACAGGGTCAACATCATCTCTTCACCATCCTTTATTGTGTAAATCCATCTATAATTAAATTCCGAGTATTCGGGATAAGATCAGAGGTTCTAGAACCTTACTGCCTGGGATTAAATCCAAGCTTTCCCACTTATTGGCTGTGTGACCTTGTGCAAATTATCTAACTTTTCTGTGCCTGGGCTTCCTCATTTGTAAAGTAGAGACAAGAATAGTATGGCCTCACCAGCCATTTATGAAGATTATATGAATTAATCTACACAAAGTGCTTAGCACAATGCTTGGCACATGGGAAACTAAGTAAAAGTTGGCAGTTAGTGGAATGTAGGCCCTATGAGGGCAGAGGTTTTGATCAGTTTTGTTCCTCAGTCCCTAGAACAGAGCTTGGAACACGTTAAGCACTCAGTGGATGTTTGCGTGACATCTACATCTTCCTTTAACGTGACTCTTTAATTCACCTTCCTCATCTTCTCTGTACCCACAACCAGTGGTCTCCCCAACCCTAATCAGTGACTCAAGATCACTGACTTTGCATACCTCTACCCCTATCACCACCTTAATCTTTCTAGAACATTGTTTTCATCTGGTCATCCACAGGTTAAAAAGCTTCAGGAGCTCCACACTGCCGAATTCCTCAAGGCCTCCCTAGATCTGGCCCCATCACTCTACCTTCCAGGTTTTGCTTCTCAGGACACTGAACACCAGAGTCTCTGTTCTGGTTGGGTTTTCGCCCGCCCTGCTCTTACAAGCACCCTCTCCTCATTTACACTGTCCTCCTGTGCAGCAGTTCACTTCATTCACATAACAATTCTTTGGAAGTAGCTTTTCTCCAATTTACAGATGAGGGCACTGACGTTCTGAGACATCATAAAACTTGGCCATGGTTACATGGAGAGGAAGAGGTAGGAGGAGGTGTTCAAACTCAGACATTCTCAAATCTAGAACCCACATTCTTAACCATTGTGCTATACGCTCTCTTTTCATTCCTTTCTGATGCTGAATATCTCTAGGGCCAAGCTCGAGTCTCACAGCTTCCTTAAAGAATAATAGCTAACCCATCTGCACATCTATGGTGCTTATTATGTGTCATGAATCATTTAAGCAGTTTACTTATATTCTCACAACAATTCAGTGAGGAAGGAACTATTATTATTCCCATTTTACAAAGAAACAGAGGTATAAAGAGATGGTATTCTCCAGGCCTCGCAGCCTGTAAATGGTAGAGCTGGGATTAGACCTAACCAACAACTTGTCCAGAGTCCGTACTCTTTACCATCACCCTGCAAAGCCGCCTTCTACCATTCTATCCTCAAGGAAGAACTTGTCTAAGGAAGGAGGACCAGATCTGTTTTTGGAGACCCTGCCTTAAAACCCATCACCATGGCTTGGTGGTTCCTCAAAAAGTTAAACATAGAATTACCATATGACCTGACAATTCTACTCCTAGATATATACACACAAGAAGTGAGGGTCTCAAACAGATACTTGTATATCAATGTTCATAGCAGCATTATTCAAAATAGCCAAAAGGTGGAAACAACCCAAGTGTCCATTTACAGATGAATGCATAAACAAAATGTGGTACACACAGATTATGGAATATTATTCAGCCATAAAAAGGAATAGAGTTCTGATACATGCTGCAACATGGAGGAACATTGAAAACATTAATCTAAGTGAAATAAACCATTCACAAAAGGACAAATATCGTGATTCCACTTATATCTAGAATAAGCAAATTCATGGAGACAGGAAGTAGATTAGAGGTTACCAGGCGCCGAGAGAAAGGGGAATGGGGAGTTACTGCTTAAAGGGTGCAGAGTTTCTGTTTGGGGTAATGAAAAAGTTTTGGAAATAGATGGTGGTGATTGTACAATATTGTGAATGTCATTAATGCCACCTGAATTGTACACTTAAAATGGTTAAAATGGAAACTTTTGCATTATATTTATATTCTTTACTACAACAAAATTAAAAAAACAACAACAACCTAACATCACCATGAAAGAAACTCTGACAATCCGTAGGCTACACATATGGATGCGCTTCTGCCTTTATCAGTTTTTATATCTGAAGATACCAGTTTTTATATCTGAAGATGAGGACATCTAGCATGAACAGCAGAGTGAAAAAAGCAAAGCCACAAAAAACGGGGACTGTTTCACACAAAAATTCGGAAGCCAATGCCTGAATAGTAAGTTATTATTTTATGAACATACAGAGAATCAATATAGTTACTTATTTAACCCTATAAGGTAGGCACCCATTTACATCCCATTTTGAAGATGAGTTAATGGAAGATGGAGAGGTAAAGGGACCCCTTCTCCAGGCTGTCAGAGGCCAGCATCAGCTCTTTACTACTCCACCTACTGCTGCAGGCCTCAGCAAATAATTCCCACCCAACCTGCTAAGGATTCTTTGAGAGAGAACATCAAAGTAAATGAAAGTTATCTTGCATCTATTCAAAGCAAGTGCATCAAATAGAAAGTAAAATAACAAATATTCTTCCTCCGCTTTAAGATAATGTGACTCTTTATCTGAAATGATTTAAATTTGGTCCAAGTAGAGCATTTGCCCAGACACCTGTAGGAGTTCCAATTACAGTTGGAATAATGACGATGCTATACACAGAGGGAGAATTGGAGAGGAAGATGGGTTTGGATGTATTTGTGTTTGGGTGTTCATTGCATCAATCAGCCAAACCCACACACAGACACTAGTCAGACACCCTTGGAAATGGAAAGGGTCATTGTAGACTGCGGCTGACTCCTGCTCAGGTGCCTGAAGTAGATGGGAGCCTTGGAGGAAATGGCAATGCAAACCTCTAGTTGTCTACACATGGACTTCACCCTCACACCTCTCCTTAGCCCGTGGACATCCAGTGCCTCAAATTGCCAGTAAACACCTGAAGAATGGAGTGATATTAGGATTTAGGTGAGTGTGCTTAACCTTCTGGTAAAGCATAATATCTCCTAGACATACATAATTTTAAAAAATTATAGATCAGGTAGACATAGGCAATTATTTTTTTGTGTGGTTTTTAAAATAATTTTTAATTTTTTTAAGGAGGCACTGGGAACCGAACCCAGGATCTCCCATGTGGGAAGGGGTTGCTAACCGCTTGAGCCACACCTGCTCCTCTAACAAACTTTATTTTAAGAATAATTGCATTTAGTAGGATGTTTGCATGAACCAGTTTTTTTTTTTTTTAAAGATTTATTTATTTTATTTATTTATCCCCCCCTTGCTGCTTGTGCTGCTGTGTCCATTTGCTGCATGTCTTCTCTGTGTCTGCTTATCTCCCCCTTGCTGTGAGGTCTTGCCGCATCAGCTCACGGCACCACGCGAGCCGGCCTGCCCTCACAAGGAGGCCCCGGGAAGCGAACCCAGGGCCTCTCATATGGTAAACGGGTGCTCTATCCATTGCGCCACACCCGCTTCCAGCATGAACCAGTTTTAAAGGTCTTTTTGGAAACCTAAGGTATGCAGGTATGTAAGGTATGAGAGATGTGTTTTGTGAAGGAAAAAGAGTAGTTATGTCCTAAAGTAAAATGACTGGTTGTCCCAGAATGAGAAGCAGGGATGTATAGGACAAAACCTGAATGCATATAAAAAGCTCTTCACTTATTTTTTATCAGTAGTTAAAGCACTTTAATTAATATTCACTGCAACCCTGTGAGATAAGTTTTATCATCTCCATTTTAGATATAGTTTATTGTTTAATGATTGAAATTACATTAGATTGAATGCAGCAACAGCTTAATCTAATTCAGGGGCATTAACCTTTTATTTAATTAGTTTGTTTCTATGAATAACTTCCCAATGTTTTCCAATCGCCAAACCTTGGCACAACAAAGGCACTGTGCTATACAGAAGGAGCACTGCCCTTAGAGTCAGGACACTCAGATAAATCCACACATAAGCCAGGTCACCTCTCCAAGGGTCAGCGATCCCGTCTCTAAAAAGCAGAGAATGATAGTTACATTGCAAAATAAATATTAGGGGCAGTAGCATGGACTCTGGAGCCAGACAGCCTGGTGTGAATACCCGACTCTCTGTGTGACCTTGGGCAAATTCCTTAACCTCTACGGCCCTTTGTCTCTTCATCCTAATAAAGGGGATAATATTAGTGTGCAGGAAAGAGTTGGCTCAGCAGGTCTGGGGTGTTCACACCCTGCACATTCCAAAGGAAGACCTGGCCCTTGACCAGTTTCTGGGAGATATTTTTTAAGCTTGGAACATCCTGTCTGTTAAGAGAGTCTTTGTTCATCTGTGGCCTTGGGCCACAACCTATAGTTTATGCTGACAGTACGATTTACGGTGGGAGCCTTGGTCATGCTGTTTCCCTCTGACCTCTGGAAGGGCTGGAGTCTGAGGAGCAGAGGTCAGCTACAGGGGCACTCCTTGCCGGCATGACTGACCCCCAGACACCAAAGCTCAGGCAAGCTTCCCTGGTCGACAATACTCTGCACAGATTGTCACACATTATTGGTGGGAGAATTAAGTCTTGTCTATAGAACTCTACTGGGAGAGGACAACTGAAAGCTTGTGCTTAGTCTCTCCTGGAGTCTGTCCTATGTGCCTTTTGCCTTTGCTGATTTTAATCTGTATCCTTTTGCTGCGATAAACTGTAACCATGAGTATACCATGAGTTGTTTGAGTCCTTCTAGTGAGTCAGTGACCCAGGCACTATTAGTATGCACCTATAGGGTTGTTATGAGGATTAAATGAGTTACTATTTGTAAAACAGTTACACAGTACCCGATACACAGTAGGCCCTATGTAAGAGTTTGATAAAGAAAACAACATAGAAATAGAGGTTGGGGGAATTATTCCAAGGTGCAAGAAAGCCCCGAGCTAAGTGGCCACGGCATAGCAGGTGCTCCGAGCAACTGTCTAGACTTGAAACCCTATTAGAGGTCCAGGATTGTCAGAGCAATACAGACATTGCTGCCCTGAACAGCTGAAATAGAAATGCCCAAACAGAATATTTTTTTGGAAATCCTCATTGGACCATCGACTTAGCTTCTCTTTGCCACCCTCACTTTTTACCCCCTATACATTGATTACGGGAAACCAGCCACAGAATGTGAAATAAAACTGTGGTACAGAAGAGCAAACTTGTTTTCAAACAGAACATTTCAAAGGAAAAAGAGGACCTTGTTGTCTGATATATTTCATTGACTTTAAAAAACATCAAGGGAGAGCTTTAATGTTTCACACTAAAAAATGCTCATTTTCTGCTTTTATTGAGGAAGTTTTGCTAAGTTTAAAAAAATGGTGTTTTTTGTTGTTTGTTTTTTGTTTTAAATAGGAATTAAAGTCACACCAGGACAGTTTTAAAATATAGGACATTTCTTAAAGACTTACAAAATAACCAATTTGGGTATTTTCTAATTGTGCTCTGATGAATTTCAGGAGCTTACTGAATATTCCCATTGCTCTACTATTTGTGTTCCTGCCTAGTCTGGGTATTTTGCATCCGTGTATCCATATGTAAGAACATTCTTTTTCAAAGACATCCACACCCCCACACTCCATAAATGCCACTGGAGTGCTTATCTAAATAGACAAGTACTTGTTAAAAATAAAAAAATGTTTGGACCAAAGCAGTTGTGTAGAAATGGGATTTTGTGCATCCGGAGCAAAGGAAAACATATATTTCAGCCCAACAATTTGCACACAAGCAATAATTCTTAAATCTAATACTAAAAATGCAATGAATTTCAGTGGGACCACATATTTACATGTACAGTTTTTATTATTTCCTCCTTTTATGTATGTAGCATGAATGCCATATAAAAAAAGAAAAAAAAAAAGCCAAAAAAAGGTAATAAAAATTAGACTAACCATTTTGGTAGAGTTGTTCTTGGGAAACATATTCCTAGAGAGCTTGGACTGAGAGGACTGGAAACTTTAAAAATTATCCTGCTTCTGTTTTTTAATCCAAACAATGAGGAGCATTCAATGAAACAAAAAGAGAATGAAAATCCAGGAGTCAAAAGACCTGCATCTAATCCTGTCTTGTGTGACCTTGACTCAGTTCATGGGCCTCAGTTTCCCCACCTATCAAAATCAATGGTTGGACTAAAGGACTTCACAAAATTTGAGAATGCAGCCATTCCTGTCATAGTCATATGGACCCAATCCTCTGTTACAGTTATCATCATATCCTGGGACTCATAAAATCTCCTTTTTCATCACAGACTGAAGAATCCAAAAGTTTTTGTTAATGCATTTTCAAAGCAAGTCCTCCCAAATGATGGGGTGACTATTTCCAGCCCAGGGCACCATCCCAATGACAAGAAGTAAATTGTAGCTCTTGGTGTTGGAGGCAGAATAGGTAAAAACAGTAACTGTTTAGACTTGAAACCCTACTAGAGGTCTAGGATTGTGCCTTGCTTTGTAATTGTTGTCCTATCCAGGCCACTATTATTTATCAGTAGGCCATCTAAACTCACATGCTAAGGATCCGGTCACGTACATTGAATATGGTACGTTAATACTTTTCCTCCCAATGGTCAAAAATCCAATTTCTATGCAAATGCTTTGGTAGGGAACATTCTTATTTTTAACAAGTATAAGGATTTTTCTGCCTCAGGAGGAAGATTTGGAATCACTGTTATAAACGACACAAAAGTCCTCTGGAACAGAGGCAGCTTATCTTATTCTTAGGTACTGAAACTCACAAGGCTTAGATTTGTTCCAGGTCTCCCAAGGATTGGCAAAAATATGGAGATTTAGATAAACCCCTATTCCACTTCCTACTTTCCCAGGAAAAGGTAGAGGTGAGATAGAGAGTATCCTTGCTTGGTGCTGAACTTCAGAATATGTCTTGTTGAAAAGCTGCTAACTGACCTAGCCAATAGTTATTTACTAGAAGAAATAGTGCAAACAGCCACAACTTGTATTTGGGGGGAAATTGGTTCTCTTTAGATTCCTGCAGGTAAGATAAGAACTTTTATAAGGAATTACAAATCCCCCAATGTCTTGTTCCCATACTTTCTTCAGGTCTCTCCTTAGGTGTCACCTTTGAAAAGAAGTTATCTTTGCCCCATACAAATACAGCTCCCTTATCCTGATTTATTTTTCTTCCTGGTACTTAATTACCACTTGACAGTTCAGATATTCTTGTGCAAGTATTTGTCATCTCTAAGCTCCCACAAGAAAGTAAGCCTCCTGAAGACTGGAGTTTGTTTTGTCCATGACTGGTGTTTAGAACAATACACATCGTAAGTGCTCAGCAAAATGATCTGTTAAATGAATAAATGACAGGGAAGCCTTTGATGAATAAAGAATTATTTAGGGGTAAATATAAATCACCACATTTACACCTTAGGTGCAGCAGATAGCTTTCTTTAACAATAAGAATAATCACATCAGCATCAAATGTTCTCACATCTCAACCTCCATAACTAGATATGTACATTTTTAATAAAAAAATTTTAGAAGTCTTTTTCCTTCATTTATTGTCAAAATGAACAGTGCTTTTCACTGCATGAGTTTTGGTGAAAGACTTCACCAAGTATCACATTTTACAACTGAAAATGCCTCAGACAGAACTAACTCTTGGCTCCAGCTATCAGAGTTTCCAAAAAGGAAGGCAGCTACGATTACCTGCCTGAGCTATCTGTGAGCTACCAAGGAATTCATGTCAAAGGGTTGCTGGGGCACTTACTGCTGGGGCAGGAGGCTTCTTTAGGGCTGGATGACATCGGCTGTGCACAGAGTTGACAAAGGCAGTCCCTTCCATTGAACGTGACTCGGTCTCCGGGTGGAAACGGGCGCCTGGAGACAGAAAGACAGCACTCTCAAGGTTATTCCAGCAACTTCATCCCTTTTCCTTATTCCTTCTATATACGTCTCTCCAGTGCAAAATCGTTTCTTGGAGGAGCACCAGCCAAAATGTCTAAAATGCAGTCTCAACCAAGCCAGCCTGCAGGGTGTCATCCAAACAAATAAATGTGGCTTGTTTTGAGAAGAAGGGAGAGTGCACTGGTTCTACCGGCTACCAGAGAGTGAAATCGTATGATTTACCACTGCCCATTAGTGGAGGGACGGTCCAACAAGTCACCAAATGGGGCACAAAGAACAGTAAATTTCCAAGTGGAAAATCCTTCATGAAGAAACATTTTAAATGCCATGAATTCCTACTCAAGCTTAAGGCCACTCCCTAGGAGAAGTGGTTACAGGTCAAGTATTAACTCTTTCTGTCCCTGGGACCATGCCTAGACCTGCATGACAATCACACTGAATTAGACTTCTCCCTGGACATTTGAATAGGTGAAGTGAATGTTTCATAGTACCTGAGACTTGGTCTTTTATAAGCAGGAGGAAATATGACATGCTGTATATAAGAAATATCTGCTTAGAATTAGTATTAGCTTCTTTTCAGAAAGACAATTTCCTTTCACAATAGACATACAACAATCACAGCAGTAACGTGCAAAAATATTGCTGTCTGCATGTAGCTATAAGTTTCTTCTCTTTCCAGTTTAGCAGGCAGGCAGCCTTTTTTAAAAAAAAGTAGCCATTAATTAATAGACATATGACCAACAGTTTCCATGGCTGCTTATTTGCAATTGGCCAAATTTGCCAATAATCTTCATCAACATGAGTTTTAAGTGTGTGATACTGTCAGAAGCAATTACTTAAGAACAAATTTCAGCTTCTTGACATCAGTATTTATTTTCACAGCTATTTTCTCTCCTTTAAGATACCCCTCTGTTGCCTAACAGTCAGTAATTAACTATAGTTAATATATAACACACACACACAGGTAAATTTGGGCTTAACTCCACAAATGTGCTTGGTATCAGCCATAAAGGAGAACTTTGAAGTCTTGCACCTCCAAATTTTAAAAGTCGTGAGGAGGGGCGATCTTCCCTCCTCTTCTAGTACAGTGCCACTTTTCAGACTGTACAGAAGAGGCCCAGAGAGGTTCTGTGACTTGCCTGGATTAAGGGGGCCCGTCCACAGGCAGCTGCAGTGGCACCCTCTAACTCAGAACTTGCTCTGTCTTTAATAATCAAAGGCACACTCAGGTGGACCTCAGTGAGCCTACTGCTTCGCACTCATGAATTAAACCTGAATAAGTCTCAAATTTGCTCTGAAGCAATGTATCAGAGAGTTGAGGGTGTGTACCTAGAACAAGCACAGGCTCTTTCACCTCTGATCAGGGCTGACTTGGGCGAGGGAAGCGAGGTGCAAACTTCACAGGGCCCTCCTTCAGGGGCTGAGCCTGCATTTGCGTGACCCGAGAGTGAGGGGCTCCTCACACTTTGTGCCTTAGGCCTCATCCTAGTCCCGGCCCTGTCTCTGATCTAAGCTTATTATTATTATTTTTTCATACTTGAACCCCACACAGATCCTTTATGGGGCAAGCTGGAGTCTAGTTCTCAGCGTGTGGCTGGGTCTTTTGAACTTGGAGCTTTGTAGTTTTATAATCGACCCTTTTCAGTACTTTCTCCCTTCCCTATGTCCTCTGCCCATATTGGTTTACTTCCTTATGTTATTTGCATGCATGTTTGTACTCGAAAGAGAATTGGATTGAGATTCAGAGACCTGAGTTGAAACCTTAGCCTTACAAAGTTAACCTGGAAGAATCCCTTAAATTCTGAGACTCAGAGGCACTCATAAATAGGGATATTCCTTCCTGGTTGAATTCACAGACTTGTTGAGAAGGTTAAATGAAATTCTATGGGAATGCAATTTGTGAACGGGTGGAATTGTCACTCAGCAGCAGGTCTGCGGTAGCAAGAGTGAGCACCTCTGCCAGCCCAGAGGTCCGGGGACGAGGCTGTAGTTAACAAGGTTTGTCCATTGTCACCAATTTTAAAACGATGACCTCTCAGGCCATAAAGGGCTCTTAGGGTTTATCTGGAGCAGGGCTTCTGGGCCTGGCTGAGTTACACCAGACTTGAGAATCTTCCACCAACTACCAAATCAGCATGAAGGTTTGGGAGGAGGAAGAAGCTAGAAAAGGGGATTTTAAAAGAGAGCCCCTTAGAGGATTCCAATGATCAGCCAGGTTTGGGAGCCACTCTCCTCTAGCCCACAACCTCTAATTGTACAGATGAGGGAATTCTTGGAAAAGTTAATTCATGAAGGTCTCAAATCTGGGGAGTTAGGGTTAGAACTGTGTGTGCTACATGCTGCATGCTACAACCTGAAAAGGAAGAAGTCAGGATGAAACTTTGCTTTTGACTAAATATGGAAACATTTTTAGCCCATTGAGCCAGAATTGAGAAATGGGCTAAAAGCTATAAAAAGTTATTAAAATAACTATATTATGAACATTTCATCTAAGTTTAATTATGATTTATCCATCAGTATTATCTTGTTAATTAATTATATACAATTAAATCTACCCTTCTGGGGTTTCTCTCTCTTTGGCTTGGAAATGTGAAATTCTGAAAAACAAAGCAAAACCCCTCTTCTGTACTGTAGTTTTTAGAAAGACATAGCAAAGTGAAACAGACAACAATCAACACCCCTACAAAATACATGGGATTGCTGGATTAGAATCGACCAATAAAGTAGCTGCCCCTTGTTGGTGAATCTCCCAGTAGTAGTATAGGAATCAAACCCATCTTAAGTTCCATAGTATATAGTTCTCAAAATACATCAACAATGAAATCATCACGTCTTCCTACTCTTCACAGTTCCCTTCTTCTCTTTGGTTATTTTAATTAAGCTGGTTTGTTAGGTTAGATTTAACCTTATAGATGATTGATGCCTATAGAGCAGAGGTCGGCAAACTTTTTCCATAAAAGGCTAGATTGTAAACATTTCTTTTTAGGTTTTGTGGGCATATGGTCTCTGTCACAACTACTCAGCTCTACGGCTGTAGCTTGAAAGCAGCCGTAGCCGTACATAAATAAGTGGGTGTGGCTGTGTTCCCAGGCAGCAAGCACTGGGCCAGATTTGGCCCATGGGCCATGGCTTGCCAAGCCTGTTACAGAGTAAATGAGACTGCTTTTTCTTTAAACACACACACATACAGACACATACGAAGAATTTATACTTCCAAATAAGCTTTATCTTTCTAAATACTTATGCCATCCCTTCCTCCAAAGTTGTCATTGCTCACAATGTTTTGAGACTTAGCTGCTCTCAGACTTGGTTTCAAGCCACTTAAAATCAGGCATGTTGCTTCACAGTGGACATCATGGATAAAGTTCCCCAACTAAATTACTTTTTGCCCAAGACTGATAATACAGCAGGAAGATAAAGAAACCTGAGGACACATCTGAAAAAGAATGTTTTAAGATTTAAACACTACTCAGGATAAAAGATGTTGCATCCCAAGCTGTGTCAGCAAAACCTGGTATTTCTCTGTTGGGGGAAGTTGCAGGCTTTGGAAAACTCATAACTTACTTGCAGATGGTACAAGCAAAGCAGTTGGGATGGTAGGTCTTGCCCAGAGCAGTCACCACCTCTCCTTCCACGAACTCCCCACAGCCATGGCAGCGTGTCCCATACATCCGCTGGTAGTCCAGGGTGCAGAGATACTCCCCGTTCTTTATGAAGAAGCCCCCTTGTGCCAGGTCACAGCCACACACTGTAGAAAGACAAGTTCACATCTGGATCAGGGAAACTCACCAGCAACCCACATGTCACCGTCTGCCAAGATGCCGGGCAGCAGTTGCCGTCTACTGAATGCTGGTTGCTCACTCTGTGATCTCAATGGTTTGGGGCTAGGGGGAGGGGACTGGTACAAAGAGCTATTTATTGTTGGGCTCTGGTTTCTTTCTTGCCTCCCCCCCCTTTCTTTCCTGCCCCTTTGGGAGCAATGCAATATCTCATACAAGTAAAATGCACTGGCTAGGTCTCAAATGCGTCTGTGGTATGTCTAAGAGTCAGAGGTGATCTAACAGTCTTTGATGGAAAGATACCCCTGGTGAAGACTGTTTCAAATATGAACAAAGGTGTCCTTGGCAGTGCTATTTAGGAAAGGTGCCCACTGCCTGCCCACACAACTGCTTGGTTTTGGCCAAGATTGTTACTGAGATGAGTAATAAATTCCCACTCTCCCAAAAGCAATAGCTGAAATGTCCAGTTTCCATTTTTTCACACTCTGGAAATACTTTCCCATAGCTATGAAAGAGTCAGACGTTCCTCTTTGTGCAGCTATTAGGACAAGCCAATTATTTATACATTGTAGTGACAGATAAAAACGAACAGGCAGAAGAGGAGAGAAAAGGAGACGGGTCACAACTTCAGTACATACGAAAGAGGACGCTTTGTTGTATCCGGGTTTGGGCATCTCATTCACAGCTGTGCAGCTGTGGATTCCAGAGATGGTGCAGATTAAGTGGGCCCTACAATGCCAGGGGTTGGGTGTGGTCTATGTGTCCAGACAAGACCAGAGCAGGTCACAATAACTTGTCCAAAAAGCCTAAATCAGTACCTGAAAGCAAGGATTTTCCAGTCCTAAATGACTGAGAAGCTATGGCCAAAGCTAGGAATCCCAAACCATAGCCTCTCTAGTCCTAAGTATTGAGTGACTTCTATAACATTAAGGTCCTGAGAATCCAAGACTCTGTTGATCATTCCTGCAAGCAGCTAAACTAGGTACTCAACTGGGGTGGGGGTGGGGTGGTGATTTCAATCCCTAAACTGCTTTCTTAAGGACCTACTAGAACATTTCCAGTGGTCCACTGATTAGCTCCCACCTATTAATGCTTCTCAAAGAATTAGTGCTGAGCATAGAAAGATCTGACTCCCTTACCCTCAGTTACTAGGCTTTACTAATTGCAAGTAATTAAAGATATTCAAGGTGACATAGAACCAACAAACAGGTTTTCCACTGTAGATTCATGTCTCTCTTTACAGCAACAAACCATAGCTATGACCTCCTTCTCTGCAAACTACAATAAGTAACCCAAGATTATGGCTTGAGTCCATCAAGCCTGAAAATGACCACCCTATAAATACTATACTGATCACATTACCTGGAAAAGAGCTCATTCACCACCTGCTGCCTCCTCTAACCTGCCAGTGCCTCCTTCTGGCCCCACTGTTCTCACACCTGCTTCCTTTTCGCCAAACATCTCCTGTGTGCCTAAGGAATTCAGATATGGACTAGCCTCACTGACCGCAAATTCCTTCAGCAGCAATAAACACAGCCTGTTTCTCTGTATTATCTTATTTTCCCAAAAGACTACAGGTAAGAGTCCTCATCATTACTTCTTTAAAATTTTTCTCCAGAAACCTCAAACCATGGGATCGAAGATAATTCTGGGAACACAACTTTTGCGTTGGATCCTGTCTCAAACTTGGCAGGTCCCACTGATTTCACTCCTCAGTAACACCAGCATTTTTGATGACTCAGTCACTCTTCCAGACTTAGGTATTTCTCAGAGTGATGAGAGGTGCCGAAGTAATTCATTTGGACAACTAGTAATTCCCTTTATCCACTCCCCCATCACCCAGGCTTAGTTTTAAAAAAATCACAGCTCCTTTATAAGAAAGATCTGGTAGCAAACAGATTGTTGAGAGAGTTTCAAAGCTGAGTCTAAACGTTTTAGAAATTCTTTGCAGTAACTGCTTCCTTAGAGAGCCTCTGTGCAGCCTTTCTAGCTCACATGGCTTAGTGCAATTGACACACACTCTCCTTTATTAATAAAGTCCTGGCTTATATTAACCTACGACAGCTGTATTTATAAAAATGACTTTGAAACTACTGTTGAGAGATGCCAAACCACAATCTAACTGCGGCCTTGTGAGGTTTGATTTGGCTTTGTCCTTAAATTCAAAGCTGTGGGCCACACTGGCTTGCAAAGCTGTAGTGTTATTTCTGGTGGTTTCTACAACAAGGCAATTAGAGTTTAAAGAGAGGCTCACAGAGGCAGGGGTCAGTAAAGGTGGAGACAAAGTTGAGAGCACATAGGTAGTGAGAAGGAAATCTTCTCACTATCCTGAGAAGATATTTAACATTAGTACATTTCCTGAGAATGGACGCGTTAGAACGTAATTTTGACACCTCCCTCTTTTCCGTCCCCAGACTACTTGCCTACGCCTCCAGCTCCTGCTCCTCTGACATTCATCTGTCTCCTCGCCACACCCTTTAATGCAGGTAACTCCCGGGGACGCCATCTCTTCCTTTTCACGCCTCCCTAGGAATGGTTCCCTTCTGTCTCATAGCTTCAACTATGACTTCGTGGAAAGGATTCTCGAATAAATGCCTCTTTGACTCCATCCCCGAGCTTCAGACCCCTTTTTAGCTGCCTGCTAGGCATAGACAGACAGCATGCTTATCTCATACCCAACATTTTAAAAACAGACCCTGTCCGTTCAGGATCTCTGACACCCTCCCCCTAAAGAAAACCTACTATTCTCCTTCTAGTCCCTCTTTCGATAAAATGGCAGCACCATTCATTCTCTTACCCTTACATCCAAAATTTTCAACTGGCCACTAACCCCAATTCATTTCCCCTAAAACATTTCTTTGATCCATTTCCTTCTCTGCCTTCTCACTGTCACTACTCAGATCTTGGCCTTCAGAATCACTCTCCTGTACTGAAACAATTTTAACAGTGTCTGTCCTAACAACTGGAAACAACCTGAATTGCCATCAGTAGAACAAAGGTTAAAAAATAATGGTACCTTCAGTTTATGGAATTGGTCTTCAAAAGAATGAATTAGATCAACATCTAAAATCCAGAAAGCTGTCCATGATATAATGTTAAGTAAAAAGAAAAAATATTACAGAGTAAAGAATTTTAATTTCATTTTTTAAAACCTACTTATGTTTTTATGAATAAGGAAATGAGTTAATACGAACATAGGATTATAAAGTTGGTTACATCAGGAGGATAAAGAATTATTCACTTTTTCATTTATATACCTGTGTGTCCATTCACTTTTAATAATAAGGAGGTATTAAGAAAAATTATTCCAAAATTGGAAGAATGGTGAAGAGAGGGACTGCGTGTTCTTTCAATGTCATACTGGAGCATTATTAAACAGGCCAACCCAAGGATTATTTCATTATCCAAGGGAGGGGATCTGCATTTGATGATCTCTTTACTATTAATTAGGCCCAGAGTTTGTGAAGTTACATGTTAACTTGTAGATTTTGTCCAGTAGAGAGGCAAATGATTTCTGTCTGGTTTTATTATCTTGTAGGGCTGCTAATCTGTTTTTTATCCAGCCCAGACATCTTATTCCAACATTCTTTCCTCAATGCCTAATTTTCTTTTGAACCAGTTTTACCATCTTGCTGGTTCCCACATTAATGAGTTGAATAAATCTTTGATCCATGTTTATTCTATATTTGTATGAGAGTCAAATATGTAACTTTTGAGAATGACATGTTGAAAAAGGTGTTAATCTTTTTAATTAAAAATATCTAAAGATGAACATTAAAAAACAACAACCCCTTTGGTCTGTTTTATATTAACAGCTGAGCAAATACTTTTAAAGGATGGTACAAAGCAAAACTTTCACATACAAATGATGACCAAATCTCGAATAGCAAGGTCAAACTTCAGTAGGATATATTTAGATTTTTAGCTTTGGCTACTCCATTTGCTTTAGTTGAAAGTTAACATATGCCCAGGGAAAAGCATACTCCTTTCATGAAACATAGGACTTCCTGTGAAAGAGCTTAATTGCATGACTTCTTTTTGATGAGCAGTTATTTGAAACATGCCCACTCACGGCTCCACTACTCTGCCACCACGGGGCCCACACACGGCATGTGCCTTCTTGCCATGGTGCTCTTGGGTTCACTCTCTTCACCCCACACAATTCACTAGTCACATAGGAATATGCTCATGCAGGCAATAATTTTAGATAAAAGCTGTGAAATTATTAACAGGCACATTTCAAAATCCTAAGTCTTTTTTTTTTTAAATTAACATTGTAAAAATACTATGGAACAGGAGGAGAACAAAGATATGGGGGCCTCCAAGAATGGTGATAAACAGAAGAGTTTTAGTGGCATAAACAGCGCTGTGGAGGCAAGGATTTTTTCAACCTTCTGAAAACAGTTGCAGGTTATGTTCCAACAAATTCATTTCAGTGACATTCCACCTGCCTGTCTACTAGTTTGCATGGCCAAGAATTTAGGAGAATGGGTGATACTTAATGCTCAAAATTGAATTTAGGGGTAAAATGCAAAGGATCTCTTCTTCATACATATCAATGGGTGGAAGATCTCTTTGCTGCGCTGCTGCTCACATTTGTGTTTTAATCAATTCATCCTAGTAAGAGAGGGAAGGGATGTTTAAACAGACATGATCAAGGTTTTCAGCAACACAAGAATTTTAACTGGGGGGCCAGTAGCCTTAGGCAGGAACTTCCTTCTCTTCTACTCCCTTCTTCAGGGCAGGCGGTGGTTGTCTGGTCTGCCCCTCTGCCAGCCAGACCGCCCTTCACACAGCATGAGAAGCCCTTCCGGACTTGTCCCAGAAATGTGGCAGCCCCTCGTGGCTGTGGCCTGGGTCACACCCCCTCATTTCCAGGGGACAAGGGCCATGTGCTCCAGAGGTGCTGCTTTCAACCTCCGGCCAGGTCCAAACCCTGTTTCACCCTGCCTGGGGCGGCACCCTCCTAGGCTGTCCTTTGCTAGAGCTGGGGGTAGGGGAGGTGCAGGGTGCAGAACTCCCCCCTAAGCACTTCCTGTCCTCTTCCTCCATCTAAATTTTAAAAGGGCTATAATTCATCAGAGATGTGATTCTATTCATTTCCTTAAATCCTGTCTTCATAGAGAGTACAAAGGTAGACATTGACACACTGTCTTCCCAAACCACCAAAAATTCCATTGTAGTTTGGTTTCTGATTTAATCAAGTTTTGCTCTGAAAGCCAAGATACTATTTGTTTTTAAGTCCTACACACTGTGGCTCCAGCCCAGAGCTCAAAATAGCTGAACAGAGACCCATAAGCAATCTGTGAGGGGGCAGCTTCCCACCAGAAATAACTATTTGCTAATGCATCATCCTGGAATCAAATACTACGCCTCGGAAAATATGTTTAAATCATTTTTACATAAACATATAAATGCACATCAAAATCAATGATCGCTTCTGGTAAAGAAGATAGTAGAAGCTCAACTAGATGATAAAATGGGCCCCCAAAGCAAAGCATTTGAGAGCTTGTATTTAATTTTGGAGGCAGAATTTATAATATAAGTAAAGAGCCTTTGTTGGAAGGGAATTATTTTGGAACCTTCATTTACTAATAAAATATTTGACTACGTAGTGAGTTTGTCTTTTACATTTGTTGTGGAACTTCATCTACAAACAATATTAATTATAACCAGCTCAAGTATGTCAGTAAAAAAGGCCTTACAGAGACTAGTATCTCTCACTCAACGGGCAATTTTCTTGTGCCTTCTGCAATGTGGCCTATAATGCAAAAACAAGTATTAAAGTCTTCTACAATAGCGTTGATTACTTTAAAAATCAGAACTGTTGGGGTGTGTGTGTGTGCTTTTTAATATTTAAAATGGCATAAGGGGTGAACAGTTGCACAAGAAGGGGCTGACTATGCATAATGGGATCTTGCTCACTCAGTAGAGGTACTTATGTCTCAAACTAGGCTGCACGCTTCAATTTGGACCCACAGGTCCATTTTATTAAGGCCTCCATATGCTCTTCTCCCCTTCCCCTTATAAGTCCTTCAGAAAGAGCTGGAAGATGTTTATGAACCCCTGGGCGCCAAGAAGACAGCCTGAGGGCTAGTTACATGTGTGTCTGTAAAACTGACCCAATAAAAACAGATAAAGACACAGTTGTATCACCATTTTTACCAGCAACCACAAAAAGCAGTTAGAATGGGTCTTCCTCTCTAGTTTCTCTCCACCCAATCCACCCTGCACTCCTCTCCAAGTTCGTAACGACAAAAGAACTGCTTTTATCAAGTGGCTCTCTGGCTCCAGTCTGCAAATGCTTTGATCTTGCATATACAGCCCCCAAATCTTCCAAACATCTACTCCTTCTGCAGACGGACAGCTCCTCTCACCTCCTACCAATGCCCACCCCATCCGGCCTCCCTGGCCCAATTCAGATTCTACGTCCTGATGAAGCTGACAGCCTCTGCCAGCCCTCCAGGCTCTGCTTCCCTAGAAGTCAGAACAATTGTTGAGATCTGGCTGTTAATATTTGTTACCTTTAACCCTCCATATTCTGCCATTGTGATTGTCCCCTCAATCTGGATTGCATGCTTATGCTCTTTTATATCTTCCCCAATTCTTTGAGAAATGGAAAAATATTGTCCTTTCCCCCCATTTCATATTGCTTTAAGTCGGGCTGGTGTCTGCACAGTGTGGGTGCAGTCGAGCCCCTTTAGCACAGCATAAGGCAAAGGGCCTTTTGGCACGACTCCAAGCCAGCAAGTCTGTCTCTGCTCCTGACAATACCTACTGGCACCAGGATGGTGGTGCCACTGTAGTAACTCCACCCCCTGCTCACCTTCTCTGGTTCTTACTTTTCTGAACTTCCATAGCAACTGAAAATGACTGCCATTCAACTCAAGAGACAATTTCAATTCATGTGTCCTACGTATAGGGTCAGACCATCCTCTTGCTTTGTGCTTAGCAAGGCCACTAAGGCCCTAATTTCAGAGACTAAAACCATGACTAGTCAAGCACCCCACTGGCTTAAAGTGGATGGGAAGAAACAAGAATGGTGTAGCTAACAGGGTAGCTACAGGAGTAATTAAAAGGTTGGGAAATCCATTTATATAAAATGTAAATATAAATCAATTTATAAAGGAGATTAGTGGTTATAGGTCTGAGGAAGGAATGCTAAGGGGTACGGAGTCTTTCTTTTTGGAATAATGAAATTGTTTCGAAATTTTTGAGAAGATGAATGTACAACATTGTGATTATACTAAAAGCCATTTATTATTATTATTGAAATAATGAAAATGCTCTAATAATGATTGAAGTGATGAACACACAACTATGTGATGACAGCAAATACCATTGATTGCACACTCTGGATGAATTGTATGTTTATTAATATGTATTAATAAAATTGATTTGTTATTTTAAAAAAGGTTGGGAAAGAACTTAGAAAAAAATAGATGGAATTGGGATCAGGCAGAAGAAAGGGGTCAGGATAATAATGGTCTTTAAGTTTATGATGGGTTATTTTAAGGAAAACAATGATCAGATCTTTTCCATCAGAAGAGGGCAAAATGGGAAAACATTTGTTTTACATGTTCCAAGAGATGAGAGTTAGATAAGCCTCTGACTACACCCATAAAGATGGTTACAAATGAAAGCAGGCTCCCAAGGAGGCTGTACAATATCTTTGGTTAGGAAACATTTATGGTAGGATAAATGACCTTTCTATTCAGGATAGCAAGCACATTATCCTTTCAGAAATGGGCAATGTGAGGATGTCACCTTCCTAATGATACACCTAGTTTGAATCACAGCTATTACATTGGAATGGAAGAAAAAAAAAAAAAATCAAATTTATTTTAACCACTTCCCAAAGTTCCATTTGGGAAATGAGATATAAACACAAAGTGTTAGTTCTTATAGCCTACAAATCAGAAAATACAATTTTACTTTTTAAAAATCTATACAAACAGAGAAAATCCCTTAATCTGTATATTCACCACCACCCCCTATTTTTCATCTATTTTACCCCATAAAAATCCTTGAGTGTTATAAGTGTACATATTCTACATGGGGCAATCCTAACCTGGTAAACATCTTACAAATTCAAAGATGGCAAAATAGAAAGTGCTATTGGAGATGAGATGTTTTGCCTAAGCCCTTTCACAGAACCCACTTTTTTAAAAAAGAATAATTCTTGAAAGACATATTCTAACTCATTGACATAAGTAAAAGATGGAACTTGAGTTTTCTAATAGTTTTAGATAAATACATTAAAGAAATAATTCTGATGTTCATGGGCTGTCTTGATGGCATGAACATTACAGATAAGAGGAGCAAGGGATTTTAAAAGCTATTAAAGGCATCATTTTCCACAGCCTCTGACACATATCTGAGGCTCACATTGCTGAGTGACAATCGTCTCTATTCAAACAATTATGCATGCGGATCTCTGCCAATGCTACCTCGAGAAAAGAGCTTACATGATCTGATTTTTTTTACTTTCCACAGACACCCAGTGTTCAGAAGTCTCTTCAAAATCATGTGGCTATAAATAAAACCAGTTCCACTTATGAAAAGGAATAGTTACTAAATTTATGGTTTAAAATGCCATCTTTGAAACGACAATAGAAACATCATAGTTCTATTCATTTATGGTACAAAGTTTGTCCAAATTAAGGCCATCTATTCATTTATGGTAGAAAGTTTGTCCAAATTAAGGCCAGCGTCAATGATAGGTACACCCCTGCCCTCCCCCTCACTAGGAATAAGGCAGTCCCTAGCCCTGGACACACCTGGCGTGCTCCCCCTTTCCAGTCCCAGGAAGGTCATCAGGTTTTCTAGAGCCTTCATGATTTATGTTCCTATCTCACCCCCTCCTTGGCAGCATCCCCAGACCACTGAACACCAGGTAGTCTCTGCAACCTCTGACTTGTGCTGAGCCTTGGGTCTGGACCACTTAGGTGCCCCTGGCCTGCCACCCATCATGTGTCCACTTGTAAGCCCCTTGCTTCCCACCAGGTCACAGGGTCTTTACGGATAGGTATCGAATCACACACATCATTGAACCCTCCATAGCTTAGCACAGTGGATGGACGGATGCTAGATGCTCCATAAACATTTCATATGGTCAAGATTTATGCAAAAACTAAGTGTCGTTTAGTAAAAATACACACCTGCTCTTTGGAATAATGAAGTCCCTTTAGTTGATTTTATTACCAGGAGGAATTAAGTGGCTGTTGTATTTTCATCCTTTAGATGTCCACTCAAATGTCTCTTCCTGAATGGGTGGGGCAAGGGGGGCCTTTCCTGACCACCTGCCCCCCCCCCACACCAAGGTCTTCGTCTTGTACACTCATGTCACTCATATAGCCCCTTCTATTTTCTCTCTGTTGCACTGATCACAGTTGGTAAGTCAGATCGGTGTGATTATTTAAGTGTCTGCTTTATATCCCTATGAAGGCAGAGATCATGTCTAACTTGTATTCCCAGTGCTTAGCATAGTGCCAGGTACATAGGTGGTACTCAAAGAATAGTTGCTGAATAAACAAACATTACAGTTTACATGCAGAATTTATAGTATGCCCTATAGGTTAGCCAGGGTATTCGTCACTGACAGTCATTTGGACTTAAGGATTTGAACTTATGGATGCAGATAAATTGTATAATACAGAGTTCTACCCTTGCTCCTTTTGCCCCTATCAGACATCATAATACACATCTGGATGCCATGGCTTTTTCCATCTCTATATTAATAGTCAGGATATGCTTAGAGTGTGTACTTTCATATCTACTGTTTAGCATTCCATAACTAAATTCTACATATAATGAGGCTGTTCTGAAAAAAAAAAAAAAAAAAGGCTCAATTCAGGGGATTTTATAGGTATATTATAAGGACCATGAGCAGATATTCCTTATCTAGAGGGTTCTGAATCAATACCTTTCTTTTCTTCTTTTCAAGGACCTCCACTTTCTTTTTTCTCCATCACCTCTCTATACAAACACCCTTGGAAAGACAATTCAGAATAAAAGGCTGTCAGTGTCTCTGCTCACAGGAGACCCTTGTATAACTGTCTCCCAATGAGTCAAAATTGTTCATCATCTTGATCCTCTGGGCAGCCTCCCAAGTCTTTCCTAAATACTCTAGAAACTTTCAGAACTTTCTGGTAGAGAAATGGATCTAGGACATTATTCTGAAAAAATGCCTGAGATAAACAATTATAAGGAGCCAATCCTATTTAGAGAGCTACTTAGAAGGCACAGCATTTATAATTTGTCCCTTGTTAGAAGTCATTCAACCTAGAGAAGAAACTTGCAGAGACACCAATAGATGGGAGACAAATGCCTCCTGTTTGTTTTCAGGTTTCTTATTCTCTCATAGAGTATGTAATACAACCATGATGTGGACTAGGTGATGCATTAAAACCTACCCTATCACTGGAAAACTATCACAGAATTAACAGATAACATTAAAACATCTTTAAGTTAATGGGATCATTGCCTCTAATGGGCAAGAATCAGACACAAAGCTCTTGAGCACTGAAGACAAAGAAAAGCTCCATCCAGAACCCTGCAGCTACATTTTACTCCCACTGGGTTATTATAAGGAATAACAGAAGCTTTGGGGAGCTCCTTTGCATTTAATTATTGAATCCATCCCTCAATTAAACTACTTTCTTCATCCCATTACCAAGGGGTATATTTTCCAAGGTCACAAATGGGAATTGGGCTCTATATTCTTCAGCATTCAGTTCCTGCTGTTTGCCCTTTCTCAGGGAAATTTCACACAAAATTGTGGCACCAGCCTTTATCCAAATGCCAAAGACTCCTCAACCCTTCCCAACAGATCACCTATCTCTTGAGTGCTAAGCCTACTGGGTTCTGGATTTACCATGTGTATTCAACCTCAGTATATTCCAAACTGAACTTATCTCTCTCCAACACCACTCCACCAAGTTCACCTGTATCTCAGAGGCAACTCTATCCATCCACCCCCAAAAAGCTCAGCCGGAACCTGGACCCTTCTTCACTCCTGTCATCCAGCCAGTCATCAAATCCTATCAACCTGTCTCTCAAATCTGTCTCCTAGTCTCTATCATGCCTGCTGCTACCTTAAATTATTTCCACCTGGCTTACCATACACCTCCAGCTTGTGCCTTAGACATCTCTTCATCACAGCATTTACTACTCAGCACCATAAATGTTTCTTATTTATATCTCTTCAAATACACTGTGAGTTCTGGGAGAAGAGACATGGTGTGCTGTCTCTTTCTATCTCAGCACTGAACATAAGATCCTGCACATAGTATATATTAAATTAACCTTTACTAAATGGATAATTAACTCTAGGACTATCAGATCCCAACATGTCAGTCATTTCAGGAAATAAGATGGGTTCACCAGAAAAATTCCTGCTTGCCAAACCCGATTCCGTTCTAGCTAAAACTGTGAAGTCATAGATTCTGAACACTGTGTTTAAGTTTGTGCTATAAACACTTTATTTCCTCCACTGCTATCCTTTATCACCTATGTACTTCTCCAGCTTTTATGTAAGATATTCAGTGATCTCCCTTTCCCTTCTCCTTTAAAAACCTAATCTTAGGGAAAGAGTTTGCACTTGCTTTTTATTCTCATGGGTATTTGCTTTTAGGCCTTTGTTTTTCATGTGGAAAGCAACCTCTGCTCCCATTTAAGATATATGAGTCATTAGAGACATGTTGTATATATGTGAAGAAGAGTAAGGAAGGGAGAGAGAGGGCAGAATTTGAGGGAGAAATTCTGACTGTCCCTGAAATCACATCAAAACCTGAACGTGCCTCCCTGAGCACTTAGCCAGCTCTTAATCAAAAGCCAACGCTTGTTTTGACCTGTGGGTCCCCACCCAAAACCCTCTGAACCAGGACACTGGCATAGTATATGTACATAACATCTCTGCTTTAGATATAACAGGAAGGAAGCAAAACTGTTTTAAGAATTAGCTGTAGTCTGGGTCACTTGGGCAAGGGGGAAGATAGCATTCTTCAGGCAGAAGAATATTTCTCCTGGGAAACCATCCCAATGGACTTCTAAGAGGTAGAAACTTAAGGAAATTTAAAGTCCTGCTCTGACAGTAAGGAAGGAGGAAATTGGGTCCTGGGATGGAGGAAAAAGGGTCTTTGTATAGAGAGGAAGCCCAACCAAAATGGCAGCAGATGAGGTTCTGAGTAAGTATGAGAAATGGCCCTGACCAATGAGAAATTTCTTGGGCTGGAGAGGGCCTGAAAACATTAGAGCAGTTATTGTCTATTCTATGCTGTGAGTTTCTTCCACTGACCCAAACCTTCAGCAAAGTCTGATGAACACAGCTGCCTTGTGTTAGTGGTCCTTTGGGAAATGAAGGAATAGGCATGGTGGGGCAATGCAATGCAAAAAGTACAGGGCTCACATGGGGAGACCAAGAATTCGGAACTGGCAGGACACTGGAGTGAGAGGGGACCACAAGAATGCAAAACCTCCAGGAATCTCTAGAACTGCACTCTGGTGCACTATGGTAACCACTAACCACACGGTGCTATTGAGTGCTTGAAATGTGGCTAGTCCAAACACAGGTGTGCTATTACGTGTTAATCTGAAAAAAAAAGGCTGTCAAATGTCTCAATAGTTTTTATATATTAATTATATCTTGAAGTAATGATAGTTTGGATATATTGAGCTAAAATAAAGCATGTTATTAAAATTAATTTATACACGTCCTGTTTTACCCTTTTAATATAGCTATTAGAAAGTTGAGAATTAAATATGTGGCTTGCATTGTATTTCCATTGGACAACACTGCTCTAGAATCTTGGGAATGGGCACAGACTTACAACAGTATGAGATATAGGGAGCTTAAACTACTTTCTTTAGATATTAAAGTTGGGGACACAAGACAGTAGCAGACATTGAGAAATTCTGTATGAGAAAATACAAATTTAAATTGGAAAATTATTCCTACAAATAGCAAGTACTCTTAAAATATGATTAAATTTATACAAAAATTCAGCTTTTCAGGAACACCTTTATAGCATGAAACAGGGTATATGGTACAGCTTTTCCAACATAAATAACTCATAGTGGTCCTTAGGTTTCAACTAGAAGAGGAAAAAAGCAAGGAAGCTTCCACCCCCCTGGAGATACTTGAAAGTGTCTTCCAATAACTTGATGTGTTCAATGGTGACTACCAAAGACTAACATTTTATGCTTTCAACTAGAAACATAAAACACAGAGGCCTGCCATTATTTATGGGTTGTATTTCTGTCACACGGAATATATCCCTTGAGCCAGGTGTCAGGAAATTTATGAGCAAAAATTAAAGCAAAATATAATGCCTGATAATCCCTGACTCCAAGTTAGCCAAACCAGATATAACCAGATAATATTTCTTTTCTCTGGCATACTACCTAAGAACTCAAGCCACACATGTAACAGCACAGGCAGTGCCCTGTGAGTGACCTCAGGCCCTGACATTTCCTGATGACCAACTTGGGGTGTCTGAAAACTGGGGATTTCTAAGACTTATTCATAGGAGTTTTCAGGAGGATTAAGTGATTCTCTCTGTAAAATACATATTATTACAGTAGTGTGTAACCCATGTCATGCCAATGAGAGTTAAGCTGGTGCCTCCCTCTCCCTTTCATCTTCTCACCCTAGCTACATGCTAGGGCTCCTTCTTCTGAGAAACTTCAGAAAAGCCCCTGCCCCTCCTTTGTCAATGGATTTGAGGGTCACAAGGCATCTTGGCATCTCCTTGAGAGCCTCCCTGCCCATGGATGGCTTAGATGGCAATGCAGAGCCTCTGTGACCCAAGACCCTCAATTAAAGGTAGCTTCCAGAGATGAGGGTGGTCACGGCCTGCAGCACATGGCGTAAGAGTACAAAGCAAGCCCAGAGTCTCATGCCTGTTCCATCTCTCTTCCTATATTCCTCAAACCCATCCTCGGCCCCTCTTTGTATCCTCCCTGGTCCAAAGCTACTCAAAGATGTCCTCAGCTCATGTAACCTATTTCTCAAATAAACACACACAAAAACTGCTTTGCCCCACTCAGCCATCCCCTGACTCTAGAATAATAGGTCAGTATATTTCCCACCAAGATGCAAACAGCATAAACCCAAAAAGGGGGACTTGCTAATGGAAATCAACCTCAAATTACAACCTTCTTGGATGAAGAGGTTTTCTTCTGCTTGGAAATCTCCCAAGTGTTCTTGCTTAATTCCCACTTCTCAATAAACATACACACACACAAGAGCTAGTGACTTAGAATCTCACTCTCACAAGTTTTCCAATCTCCAATCCTCCTATAACTAATGGATGTTGGAAAAATTATTTTAGTAACTCAGGACCTCGTATGTGGGAAGCAGGTGCTCAACCACCGAACTACACCCGCTCCCCGGGAAGAAGTTATTTGTTGTAAAAATTTTTCATTCATCAGAGAAAAAGAAATATGATAAAGTGCAAAACATAAAACTGTATTTTTACTGCTTTTTCACAACATTTGTTTCTCCTCCCAGGGTCAGGAACCTCAGTGAGCATCCAAGGGTCTGTGCTCCACCAGCTGGGGAAACTTGGTCTCCTTGAGTCTAATTGAATCCCAAACTAAAGGTAAATAACTCCAGGGCTTCTGAGAGCATTCATGTATCATCCTGTGACCCAGCGTAGAGCTGCAGTGATTGATGGGTGGACCCCAAGGCAAGTCCTGATCGTGCCATGCCGCTAAGCCAGGGAGCTGGGGGCGCCATACCTTTGCAGGTGAAGCATTTGATGTGAAAATGTCTGGTCTGGACCCGAAGCACTTCACCTTTGCACGGCTCCCCACATTTATGGCAGTGAATGATGGGCTTCTCTGAGGGATGGTGAGGGTCCTGAGGGTGGGCCACTGAAAGAAAAATAGCAAAAGAGCTAGTGAGCAGAAAGCATTCCGACAATAGGCGCCATCATGGGGATGCATACATAACCCCGTACTTTGGTATCAAATGATCCACATGTTCACTCAGGAAGCATGAACTGAGCACCCTTCATGCCATTTCATGCGGGAACACAGATGGATATGGCAGATACAGCTTCATCAGCCCAGAGGGGAAGATGCAGGCCTCTTTCCTCTGTGGAGCCTTCCATCCTCTCCCTTCCCCCAAACTTCTATAGAACCTCGGCAGGAGCACGTAATTGGCAAGTAAATACACTGTCTTGGTTTGGTCACTATTTTGTAATGACTTTACCTCAATTTAGAAAGCACCTTTCAGCAAGGAGCTTGCTGTACACCACAAGTTCCTTGAAGATGGAGACCATTTCTTAAGGCTCGTGACTTTCTCCCACCCAGGTGTACTTCTCCCTCCTTCCCCAGCTTCTCGGCACATAGCAGAATGCCCATGCCCCAGAGCAGCTCAGTAAATGTTTGCTCCCTTATTGATTTGTATGCAGTGGCTAGTTTCTAGTCTATCAGAAAACCGTTTCCTATGTTACACTGGCAGCTCACTTAACCGGCTGGAGACCAATATATTTTGAGCCTTTACCACACACGGGTCCCAATAGCACACTGCGAGAAATTACTGCGAGAGTAATTTTAAAAAAATGAAGTAGTAGCTACATGAATCTCCCTGAGCCTCAGTCTCCTCTCCTGTAAAATGAAGGGGATTGGGCGGAAGGTTTCTAAGGTCTGTTCAGGCTCTAAAATCGTATGATTAGGCTTCTAAGGCTTATTCCCTCAGTTTCCAGAGTGTGGGCCTTTTGAGAACAGAAGTCATTGGGGTGGCCCTGCCCTGCCATAGGAAATAGGGTTTAGAGCCCCCCTTTTACAGAAGGCCAAGAGAGAACACCCGGGCCTTAAGGTAGCCAAGTGTCTTTGTTTAGGCTGCAGTTTCTCCAGCCAGAGAACCAGGTAGGCATTTTTTGCTCTCAATTTCCTTTTCTGATGCGAGTCTCAGAAGGACAAACCATGTGATATATAAAAACATATTACATAATTACCTACATGAGTGTGATATGGGATAAGAACAGTAAACCTAAAATTAATCAACCAAGACAAAGAACACAAATGATTTTTTTTTCTCTCAAATGATAAAACTGGGTTGGGTGGGGGTGAGGGGATGTGGGCAGCTATTGCCGAAATTCGATTTAGAAAGCACCTTTCAGCAAGGAGCTCGCTGTACACCGCAAGGATAATTGGTCATTGTTTCTCTCAGACTGCACTGCAGTGTTCTCATTTTGCCCAGAAGGAGTTTGAACAAGACAGTCCAAATAATCCATTACTAACTCAATTCTGGGAAACAAGGTACTTCTTGTGAGGTTTTGACCAGGTGCAGGTGTAGTCTCAGGTTAAACACCTGACACACATTCTCTGTGCTGGATCCTGAGAGGGTCCTTCAAAAGTGCCAACACTGTGATCTACCTGCACTTCCTTATCTACCTGCTGGGGTCTCTCTTGGATATCTGTATTGACAACAGAACTCAGTATTAGCTAAAGGAATTTAGGAGGGACCTGCCATTACAATCTCTAAACAACCATTGACTTTTAAAGCGATGTGTATAAAGGTCAAAAACTACTTACCTGGGCATTACAAAATGTTTCCCTTAATATCTTCTCCAAGTGCTAGTGAGTTTTTTTTTTTAAAGTTAATTCCTGGGAAGCGGGTGTGGCTCAGTGGATAGAGCCCCCGTTTACCATATGGGAGGCCCGGGTTCGCGCCCCGAGGCCTCCTTGTGAGGGCACGCCGGCCTGAGCGGTGCGGTGGGCTGATGCAGCAACCTCACGGCAGGAAGCGGCTGTGGCGCAATGGATAGCGCACCCGTTTACCATATGAGAGGCCCCGGGTT
>JAQZBX010002181.1:0-74406 GCA_029593785.1 Cabassous unicinctus
TCTCTTTACTAGTATTCTCAAGGTGCTCATTCATTGTTTTCCTCATATCCTTTAGTTCTTTCTCTGCATTTTCTTTCATCTTCTTGAGCATTTTTAGCATCATTTTTCTTAAAGGCTTTGTATGGTGTGTCCACATGCTAGTCTTCTCCATTACTGTTTTCTGGATTTTTATGTTCTTCCTTTGGATGGGCCATCATTTCCTGTTTCTTTGTTTGTCTTGTACTCTTTTGTTGCACACTGCACACTTTAATATTTTAAAGTGTTAACTGTGGTAGTTATTCTCTGAGGTTTCAGTTTCTTAACTTCATATGAAAATCAAATTTGAAGTAGCCTTAATAGTTTTTTTAAACTGAACTATTTACTTTACTTTAGTTTTAATTAATTAATTTATTTCTCCCTCACCCCTCATTGTTTTGTGCTTGCTGTCTGCTCATTAGTTGCTCTCTGTGTCTGCTCATCTTCTTTTTGAGACACCAGGAACTGAAACTGGGACCTCCAGTGTAGGAGGGAGGTGCCCAATCGCTTGAGCCACCTCCGCTCCTTGCTTGTTCTTTCTCTCATTGTGTTTCCTTGTTGTGTCTCCTCGGTGCATCATCTCATTGCATCATCTAGTCGCATCAGCTCGCCACGCCAGCCGGTTGCATCAGCTCTCTGTCTTGCTCATCTTCTTTAGGAGGCACTGGGAACCAAAGCCAGGATCTCCCATTTGGTAGGTGGGTGCCCAACTGCTTGAGCCACATCTGCTTTCCTTTAATATTTTAGTGGAAAGAAATACAGTAATAATATTTATTTCGTCATTATTAATTTTATTGCTTGTTTTAAATAGATAATAATACATACTAATAAATGCAGTCAAAGCAGCTGTTTTGATATTACTGAAGAAGCTGTTTTGATATTATTTGGTTGCTCAAGAATTCTGAGCTGCATATTGAACGGTGAATAGGAGGTATCAACTGGAAAGGGGATACATCAGGTTTATGTAAGAGAAATCATGAACAAATTAGTGTGACTGGAATATAGACTATCCAGGAGAAATAGTTTACATTTAATTTATAATGAATAGTGTGAGCACCAGGAGAATTTTGAATTTTCTTTCCATTTGTAAGGTAAATTGCCACGTTATGAAAAGTCTTCTTTCAGAGCAATAACTCTGGCAGTCCTATGAAAAATAAAAATGTGGAGTTCTAAGGTACTTATTTACAGGGAAAGATTAAAGTACTCAGTAAACACTTAAGAAAATTGTAAATACACTAGAATAGTGGTTTTAATATTCTCACTGTTACACATAGCAAAGAATATATTTTTCATCGTATGCCAATGGAAACATATGTTCATATACTCACATATATATAACTAAAACAAAAGTCTCATGAAATAAGTCTTAGCCCTACTCTGATTGGTATGGTGTGATCATGATTTTCTCTTTCATTCTATTTCATTATTAGTAGAAAATGCTATGATGACTGTAAAAATTTAGTTCACAGCCAATTAATGGGCTTTAATGCACACATTTAAAAATATTGGTCAGGCATACTGATTTTGAATTTCTGAATTTAAAAATGATGGTCAAAAGGAAAATTTCTAAATACAACTGACATAATAATAATAGTTATCAGTCACTGAGTTACTCATTAGTTGAAAATTTCATTTCATTAATTATCTTATTCAACTTTACAAAAACCCCAGAAAGTAGTTGCTATCATTATCCAATTTGACAGATGAAGAACATTGGCAGATAAAAATGAAGTTACTTATCAGAAATCACATGATTATATGTAAGAGCAGAAATTCACACTTAGGTTGCACGTGAGTCTTAAACTAAAGTTATGCTGCTGATAAAGCCTGATTAAAAGTAGGTATGTGAGATGAAAGAGAAAGAATAGTGACACTCAAATAAAGATAAATTATCTGCATACAGCATTTATGAAATTAATGTTTTGAGAATGCATTAATATAGCATTGGTTGCAATTATAGCCAATATTACATGAGCAGTTATAAAACACAGTTTGTATAAATTTACAAAATACATAAAATCTGAATTTACCTTTAATAAAATAGTTATGAATTGTAAAGTTGATGTACACTCAGGTTTCACATTTCATATATATATATACACACACATATACACTTTTAACAAACATAAATATTATTGAAAAGGTGGAGTAAAATATGAGTCAAAAAAATTGCTTACAATCAGTAGTGCTTGGTAAAATGTTCTCAAAGGTTTTTTAAATAATTAGTCTTAAATACTTTTAACTCTCAGCAATTAATTCTAGAAGGAAAAAAAACATTGTTAATATGTAATATTAGTATGTACAAATAAACAAAATAGTCAACATGGATATCTTGAGAAAATAACTTTCTTAATATTAAATTAAGCCTAATTCTAAACTCTTACGAACTCAAAGAAATCATGGTTGTATATTTAGGAGAGTACTTTTTCTGAAGACATTGAATATAACATAACAAAGTGTAATTATATTTGCTTGGGTGACATGTCAGTTTATTAAATTTCAATATTAGTAATTTAAGCCTTATACTCCTTCCAAATCATAAATAAATACATAATAATTAACTGTATGATACATGAAGGAACGTCAATTATAATGGTGAATAATAGTAATAATAATAGTAGTTCACCATGCTAGTATGCACTCAACTCATACCAGATATTTCTAAACTTATATAGGTAATGTAAATATAAACATTCTTCAAGGTCCAACTTAAATCTCATGTTTTCCAAGTAACATCTTTTATTTCAGCCTTTTCCCTTTTCCTCCAAATCCGTACAAATTTTTATTTATAAAATTAAAGTGAACCATATATTCTTTTTGGGTACCTTGTAATACTTAACACAGAGTTGATCACCTAGTAAGTACTATGATTGCATTTTATAAAGCTCCTTTTTCATAGTAAATCCTACAATTCCTTGTAATATGTGTCCAATAGATCAATTTTTTTCAGGGTGGTTGGACAATATTCTACTGACAATTAGTGTCTCCAAGATAGCCAATATCTATAGCTACATGGAGGTTTAGTTTCAAGAGACAGCCTTTATTCAAAGTGTCCTTTCTGCCATTGCTTTGAATAATCCCTATTGGTTATAAAGAAGGAAGTCCCTTTTGATATTAGTTCAATACTTCAGCTTACTAAAGAGGAAATATCAAGATGGTCAATTCAAAAGCTTAGGGCCCTTGTTGTACTTACTGGAGCACTCCAAGGGAGGTTCAGAATATTATGTAATTGACTTTGTGTAAACTAAAGACTTCCTCTTGGGAGGTTTTGTGTGGTTTAAAGTTTTCATTGATTATACCTGCTTAAAATGGATTTAGATACAATTATATACACATGTTATATTTGGTGTGGGTAGGAAGAATAGCATTATTTCAATTTCAATTTAATGATAACTTCAATTTGTGAGGATTTGTGAAGTCATTTTCAAACAGATTTTGTTAAAATATATCCCAGTAAAACATCATACTGTGGATATCAAAAGAAGAACCATATTAAAATGCATAGGTATTATTATTAATAGAACCATATTGGGCTTTCAAAAAAAAGCATCTAGCAAGGTCCTCCAGGATTAGTTTCCAGCCCATAGCTATTTAACATATTTATTAACAATCTGGAGAGAGTGCTAAGAAGCAGATGATTCAAAATTGAAAGGAAAAGCAAATGCTGTGCTTGAAGATTTAAGATTCAATAAGATCTGGAGAGATTAAAAGAATGGGCAAAGGGTGCTTAAGTCAGCTTTGGCACATGCATTAGTAAAGGAGAAGCAAACATTTTAAATAGGGGCTTTAAGCAGCCTCCTCTTTTCATTGGGGAAATTTGCAATCATGTGTTCTAGCTGAAAAATGTTCCTATGTATATAATTAAGTTATGTAATTATGCATATATAAAGCAGTGCCAGAAAGCAGCACTAAGCATTTACATTTAAAACAATAACAGAATCATTGCTACGGAAGAACTATATAGCAAAGGTAAATTTTATCACAAAGTGATCAAATATTCAACAGTTGAATATACAACCAGAGGCATGAACTTAAATCACAAAGCAGGATTAAACCACAGCTGGAGCATGGTTCTCTTGTTCGCTATAAAGTGCATACTGATAGTCTGGAAAACATATAGAGAACACCTAAAGAGAAGAACAGCCATAAAATAAATCATATAATGAAAAATTCAAAGAGCAAAATGAGAGTGCTGATAACACAGAGATTATGAGGAATACACAAAATGAATAGTTATTAAGAATTAAATGTTTTTGTCATTATACATATTTAGCTGACACAGTCATTTTAATTAAAACCAAGAAAGTACAGATAGAATGGTTGAAGCATTTTAAAATCAACAAAATTCTAGATTGTATATCATGAAAATACTCACTGCCATCGACATCAAGAGATATGTATGAACGTAGTTCTCAAGATAGATTATTTTGCTCAATAATTTTCTGATCTTCTATCTTGTGTTTTATTAAGTTTCTTTCATTAAGTTGTTCCATTTTACTCACTAGAGGAGATTTAATTTTTAAGTTTCCTTTTAAGAAATACTCAAACATATTTTTATGTGGACTTTTGTCATGATTTGCACATGCTGTGATTTTATCAAAGACATCTAAGATAAAGAGTGGGAAAGGCAGGGCTAGGAAAGATAAGGACAATTCTTTATAAAGTTATAGAAACATCAGCCTATGTCATGTTCACGTATAAGATGATGCAAACAATGAAAATGCATATGAGACTTTTGAAAGAAAAGTATGCTGAAATCTAATGAGGTCTAATGGAAGTAATTAATATTGGCTAGATGTTAGAAATTGTATACACACACATTGAGACTATTGAGGCTAATTAGGCATAGAGAATATTTGGGAATGATTAGGAAGTTAATGTGAGGAATCAGTTATTCTGACAAAATTAAGAGGGGAATAACTGCATTGAATATAATTTTTTACTTCCAGTCAATGGAAGTGACTTATTTGTTTCCAACCATATTTTCCATGTTCTCTATATGCTATAAAAAGAGAATTAAAGGGAACAAAATATGGTGTTTTAAATATTTGTTGATTTTAAAATAACACTTACTTTAAAAGAACTTGCTATGAACAGAATACCCAGCAACATTTAATTAAGTTACTTTAAAAAAAAACCTCATTTGTTCACAAATGAAACATTGAAATACTGGGAATGAGAGACAAAGGTGGAGTGAAGTTAACTGAAAACTGGGTAATGACTCAGAAATTACTGAGGAGGTCTGTTTTATGTTTGATATGTGTTGTAGTCTCTACTAATGTTAGTGGATTTGAATGATGTCTCCAAGGGAAGGTGGTGGTAA
The DNA here is from genome assembly GCA_029593785.1 of Cabassous unicinctus. Classification (NCBI taxonomy): domain Eukaryota; kingdom Metazoa; phylum Chordata; class Mammalia; order Cingulata; family Chlamyphoridae; genus Cabassous; species Cabassous unicinctus. The sequence continues at coordinate 5,339 of JAQZBX010002181.1, forward strand.
ACTTGAAAATAAAAGTGGAAGTAGGTGAACTATCTGTGTTGGAAGAAAGTAGAAGTGAAGGCAAACATTTTTAGTTAAAAATTAATTTAATGACTGAAAACTTACCTGAAGTATATTTATAAAGTTGCCCTGGCTTTAACAACTGACTATAGGAATAGAGACACATAGTATTCAGGATGATTTCTGTAGTGTCACATCCATTCTTCAAGAAATTATTTCATTCAACAGTTACAGCTGTTAAGACTTACTTTGAAAGCTGCAATTTTACCCATTCTTATCCAGAGTTTTTTCAAATATTTTCTTAGAGACTGTGAAAATGACCTTTCCTTGAAACCTGATCTGAATATACTCTTTTTTCCCCTTATCACTATTTTCCCTCTCTTTATTTACTGCTAGTTAGCATTAATGCATTAATGCATAATTATTTTAAAATAGCTTTTAAATTTATTCTGCTAAGGATATTACCCACCTATTAAATTTGAGGCAAATCTATTATTAAGCACACAAACACTGACTCTTCTATGGCATCTGGTAAAAAAAGAAAAGATTATGATTCTTAAAATGTCATTCATATGGAACAAAATACTTTCTATTTTTATTAAAATCTAACTTTTTTCCTAGGAGTTTAATTTAGTGACATTTTCTTATTTCATATAACCCTTGGTTGCTACTCAACAAAACAGAACTTAGCTTTGATGTTGTTTTTATTGCATAAATAAAGAACACACATTATTATGCATAGTATTATGCATTCTAAGTGAAAACTGCCTTTAAAATAGATGCATACGTTTTATACTCATATTTTTAATTTTCAATCAGAAGTTTTAAGAAAATTAAGGCCCTATGTAATTATATTGCTAGTACAATCGTTCTGGATTTCTAAAAATTCCAAACATACAAGATACTAAATACCAATAATAAACTATTATTGAATAATTTGGGTGCATTTTTAAGGTTGCATTGTTATACGCTGATTAAAAATGTTTTACTGTTATGACTTGCACCTTTTAAATACCTGAAAGAGTTTTGATGTAACTTGCACTCCAACCAAGAGAAGATGGTAACTACAATTAATTTACCAGTGTGGTGCCTTGGAGCTATGTACCCCAGAAAAGCATGTTCTTAAGCTTAATCCATTCCATGGGTATGAACCCCTATAAATAGGTCCTTTTGATAAGGTTACTTTGGTTAAGCTGTGGCCCAACTGAATCAAGATGGGTCTTACCCTATTGCTGAAAGCCTTATAGGGAAAGCCACAGGGAGAGAAGCCAAACTGAGCAGCCAGAAGCTGGAAGTCCACAGAATCCAGAAGAGAAAGAAGCCACTATATGCATTCCCATGTAACATAAAAGTCAAGGACCAAGGATCGCTGGCAGCCAGTCGTAGAATGTTACTGTCTTCTGGAAGAAAGCTTCACCTTGATGACACCTTGATTTTTTCACTTCTCCTAGTTTTAAAAGTGTAAGCTCATAAATTCCTGTTGTTTAAACCAACCTGTTGCATGGTATTTGCTGTAGCAGCCAGGAATCTAAAACATATGGTATTTGGGATAATGCTTCATTTGATAGTTTATAGTTTCTTACAATTCACCCCACTCAACAAATCAGAAATGAAATATACAATCTCTAATGCAAAAGATGAGATAGTCAAACACACACTTTTTCTTATTTTACCTCTGTTTGTTTTTATTTATATATTTTTGAATTGTAAATAAAGATATATAGAAAACAATAAAGAAGAGTTCACAACGCATTTACTCTTTGGAAAATTAACTTCTATCATTTGTTTTCTGATAAAAGAAAAGTTAGGATACTCTTTTAACATAAATATGAGAAAAAATAATAGGACTTATATCTTTAAATCTGAGTAGGTCCACAGAGGACTATAACTATAATGTCAACAAGTAATTCATTGCTATTGGTTAAATATAGTATTATGTAAAAAAATGATGGTGTTATTTTACTATATTGTATTTTCTCCTTTAAAATGTTAAAACAGATAAATAAAAATTGATCAGCAATTTTTCATTAATCAATTAATCATTTAGATGGTAAAATTAAAATTATAAGAAATTTGAGAGCAAAACACTCATATTGATATACTTGCACATGTCCTTTCTTTTGAGTTTTTCTAGTCTTACTATTTTCATTTGCTTATTCTAAATAAGATTTCCACATTATTATTTTATTTTCAATACCATCAGTGTTTTCCAAAAAATAGCAAGAAATGCAAATTAAAAAAAAATACATGATGCAAACAAAGGTAATAAGACTTATGTTTTTGGCACACATTCCCTGTTTTTTTTTTAAGAGAAAACATTTATACTCAACTAAAATACTTAAAATTATTTGTAATTTTTCATGTTAGGCAATTTTAGAGATTGGCAAATTTGTGCATTAGTTTACATATGTAATATGAGTTTTTAAACATCAGTGCCTGGGATTTTTGATCCAGTGACAAGAAGATACCACATTTTCCTTAGCATGACTAACTTGGTAGGGGAAGATATAAAGATAAAAGTTTGAATCAGCCTAAATTTTTACTTCCTTTTCCCATACAAACACATAAAGCTGAGCCGACTAATTTAGCAAGTGGGTGATGGAGAAATGGTAACAACATCAATATACCACTGATCTTTTAAAAATCATTTCTGTTTATGCATCATTTGGGAAAGTTAATAACTTTATTACATGAATTAATATTTTTACAACAATTTTACCAAAAGTATTTTTAGGGTTGATTTTACGTATAGAGATGAAATATGTCATGAGTTATGAAATCCCATTACAATTTATAAGTGGTACAATGGCCTCTCCTGACTATACTTAACAAATTATTGTCAGGACACTGTACCAGTGGCAGTTACACATACTGTATTTCACAAAATGTGGCTATAACTCAACAAATGTGAGTGTAGAAGGGTAAGAGAGCTTTTATTTTTCTAATAGTGAAAGAGAATTTCAATGAATATCTATTCATCCACTTCTATTACTGATTCTAACAAAAATATAATGTTGTAGGGCAATGTCTGAGGATATTTTAAATATAAATTTACCCAACAAGACTTTCTCTCCAAGGTCATGTATCTTGCAGCTTTGCAAGATGCTGTTTTTGGCAGATAGGAACCAGGGCTCCGGTACCAGTGCCTCATTAGCTTCCTCCACAAAGGGATGAATGCCCTTTCAGAAGAATTAAATGAAAAGTCAGATAAAACTAGGGCAGAAATTGCTGCCATGGATACAAAGCTGGACTCAGTACTAGAGTTGCATAGCTGAGGAACTTGTTGTACAAAACTGCAGGAAGAGCAGGGAGGAAAATAGGAAGTGCTCCTGCCAAGAGAAAAGTATTCCAAGGACATAGCAGTAACTGTGATCCTGGGTTAATTTAGCTCTCTCCTAGTCAAAGTCACCCTCACACCATTAGCATGAAGATACTGGTAAATGAAGGAGGCTGTGGGTGTGAGGAGCGCATCTGAATCATTCTCGGTACAATCGATAGTAATTTTTACAATATTTAAATCAAGACAAAAATCGATACACCATACAGAGATGTTCAAGCTGCCATGAGCTAAAAGAATGGAAATGGCAAAACTGATAAAACTTAAAATCAACCTGTCAGATTTAAAAGATGAAGATAAAATAGTAAAGGTTTTGCCAGCAAAAGGAGAGAAATAAATTCAAGGACTATATTGTCCTCCTTTAATGTAATCCGTCCTCAAACAAAAAAGGGCAGTCTATGGTTACCAAAAAAGAAAATCATTTCCTGGAAGAAGTAAAATATATTTTAGACTCTTTATTATAGAACTGATTATGTAAAAGATCACTGTTAAAAACTGAAAGCATGACTAGCTGTTTAAAATTTGCTGAGTAAGTTTTACAATTACTGAGTATCATGTAAGCAGATGAAATATATTGAATAAAAACTTGGAAATTATAAACTATTTGGGAAGAGAGACATTTAGTAGAAGCCACATATTGTTTAAATTTCAACTATGGCATTCATTGAACTAATTATTGCATGTGTTGGTTGTGACCATTAAGAGATCATAATTTGTAATATCTGGAATGTCTTGGATATGTCTGAATATACTGAGCCGTAAAGAAAATGAACCTGAGAGGAATATAAGAACCTACAAAGTAGAAATTGGAAAGGAATGTGAGGCAGTTTGAATAGGATGCAGTGCTGTCTTGTAACCTAATTGTTGTAACAATCTGAAAGCAGATCGAAATTGAAAGAAAACTTAGCAATTGAAAGCCCGTCCAGCACTACAATTTGAATGCTCAATGGATATTATTGGCTTGTTTAATATACGCTGCCAATATGACCAATGGATGATAAGCAGGTCAGGTACACATCACATTTAAAGATAGAGGATAGAGAGTCTAAAAATCCATCGGCCTGAGAGCCTCTGGACTGCAGGCGAATACCTTTGGGCTCTGGAGCCAAGTTCAAAGCCGCATTTAACGGAGGATCCAAAGCTGATGGTGGGAAGTGCAGGTCACCATGCTGCAAAAAGAAAAGTGGCAGCGAGTTTCTTTGCAGCACAGAACAGGCATTGAAGCAGGGAGTCAGAGTAACCCGATGTCAGTCTGCCTCAACCTGATGCCCCACAAAGTGGCCTCTGCACCGGGTTTTATAAGAAGTGCCCATCTGGTTGTCATTAAGCCAGTTCATGCTTCTTCCATAAATGTCTGGTTATCACTTATCACAAAATACTTGTTTTTTTCTCTATTGGTTTACATTCTAATTGTGGTTAACATGTTTACGATGTTTTTTTTTGGGGGGAGAGGCATTCAAAATCATTAAGAGCATTTCAATAGACAAGTGCTTTAAGCCATCACCAGTAGGGAATTCTAGAGAAAATCTTTCATATTTTCAGTATTTCAGATTTTTCTGAGAGAGTTATGTAGAAAAAGTGGAAACTGAGTTGTGTTTTGGTAGATAAATGCATGCTCTCCAGGCAGCCAAGGGTGGACTAGCATTCTAGAAGACATGTGTTAGAAAAGTCTTTGAGGTATGAAACACCATAGTGAGTGAAGGGAACTACAAGTAGTCTTTTACACCTGAAATAGAAATTGGGGCAGCTTTAGTGATAGCATGTGAGAACGCTTTAATTCACCTAGAATTGCAATCACCTCCACCTTCTGAGACAAACTGTGGCCGTTGGGCAGTTTGATGTAATTATGAATTCTAAAAATATAATTGGATCATGCTTGTAAGCTGATCTGTTAATCTGGGCATGATTAAGTTATGATTAGGGTGTTGACTGGGCCACGTCAGTAGGGCATTGAGCCCCACCCCTTGGTGGATGGGGAATCGAATATAAAAGCCAAGGCAAGAACAGAATTGAAGCAGTCTTTTGAGAAGCAGTTTTGATCTTGGAAAGAAGGCACCAGGAGAAGAGAAGCAAGCCGTTCGCCTGATCATCTACAGCTGACCTTGTGGAGGAAACGGGAGCTAAGCCCGGAGAGAAATGCAGCCCCGGGAAGAGAGGAACCCCAGAAGCCTGAACCCTGGCAAACGCCAGCTGTCTTGCTCTAACACGTGGCAATGGACTGTGGTGAGAGAAGAAACATAACGCTTTATGGCCTGGTATCTGTGGACTTCTACCCCAAATAAATAACCTTTGTAAAGACCAACCCATTTTTGGTATTTCACATTAGCACCCCTTTGGCTGACTAATACACAAACCAAACACAAAATCCCAGGAAAAGTGGTAGATGTACTATATAAAAGCACAAATCCTTCAGCACGTCCTTCTAATCCATTAGCCATTCTTAACATTTTTCTAAATACAGGTTCTAGAGCTGTGCTGTTCAATATGGTAGCTACTAGCCTGTGTGGCTATTTGAATTTGAATTTAAATTAAATTAATTTAAAGATTCAGTTCTTTTATTGTATTAATCACATTTGAAGGGTTCAACATGTTGTTAGTGGCTACCATATTGGATAGTGCAGATCTAGAACCTTCCATCATCACAGAGCTTTCTATTTGACAATGCTGCTCTAGAGCACCACAGATGAAGAGACCAGTTATATGTGGATGTAATAAGAAATAAAGATGGAATTCATGGGTAAGATAAAGGCAGGTTGTGGTAGATTGAGTTTGTACCCCAGAAAAAAACAATTTCTTACTCTTAATCTGCATTCCCCATTTTAAATAGGAATTCTTGGAGATGTTATTTTTAGTTAAAGTGTGGCCCAGCTGAATGAGGGTGGGTCTTAACCCGAATTACCAGAGGCTTTCTAAAGAGGACCAAGAAGTCACAGAAGGGAGAAAGGAGAGGACATCACCATGTGATGGGAAATCTAAGGAACCCCTAGTTTTCATGGAGAAACCATCCTTACAGATACCTAGGTTTTGGACTTCTTCTAGCCTCAAAACTGTGTGCCAATAAATTTCCATTGTTTAAGCCAAACAATTAGGCAGTATTTATGATAACAGCTCTGGCAAATTAAGTAAAGGGACTTTCTTGCCATATTCAGTCCTTGAGCCATTATCCTCTTTGACAGAGAAGCCACTAAAATTTTTTAAATAGGGAATCTAATGAAAGGACTTCTGTGTGAGAAAATTAAAAAGAAGCTGCAATTTATTAAACTCTTATATGTGTCAGCCATTATTCAAGTATTTGGACATAGGCCACAATCTCATCCTCTTTTTCTGCGACCCAGGCATACAGTGTTAGTTTCAGGTCCATGCTAGGGGCATGCACTCTCTGGCTACTGCCATAAAATATCTGAATTTCTCTCTAGCTCCCTGTGTATCTGGATGAGTCCCACCTATTTCCCACAATTATAGGAAAGACTTTGTTTCTATTGGAAAGCTTCTCTAACCTGCTACTGAAGTTAGTTATGTGTGTTCTTCTGTGCAATTACAGGTTATTCATCTCTTAAAGCATTAATCTTATTTGATTGTATTTCTTGCCTTTATTCCCTAATATAATGTATTATTTGTAAAAGCATGAACCATATTTAGATTATTTACCATGTTATTTGAACCATTTACTTTTCTACAATGGCTGATACAAAATAAACATGTTTTTAAACATGATTCACATTTAGACCTAATAAATGGCCACAGGGTAGCTATTATTTTATCTCATTTCACAGACTAGGAAATTAAATCTTAAGTAAGTTAAGTAATTTATTCTGTTTCCGTATTAATAGATCAGAAGTTAAGATTTGAAATTACGTAGATGACATTTAAAACTGTTACACGGTGAAGACTGGATTAGAGTATGGATGACAAGAGAACTTGGGAAGTGAATTCCAGACGATTATAATAGAAAGTGCAATTATAAGAATTGAACTAAAACAGATATCTAGAAATAGAGAAAAAGGAAAGGTAATTAAAATATTAAGAATATCATTTAAACAGGACTTCTTTAACCATTGGAATGGGGAGACATGAAGGAAAGACAGACGTCAACTATTACTCCTAGGTTTAGGGTTTGGGTGACACAGGGAATGTAAGTGTAAGTCATAAATCCAGTTATGATAGGATAAACTCACTGGTTCAAGGAAAGCCTTTTTGGGTATGTTGCATTTGAGCTGCCTTTGGAGATTTAGGTAGAAAAACAAAGTGATATAAGACAGAGAGGAGAGTTCAGAGTGTGAGCCAAAAAATGATTTAAAAATCTTTAACTTGTAAGTAGATGTTTGATCAAAAGAACATAATGATATCTCAAATAGTGAGCATCGAATGGGAAGGAAAGTTATCTAAGAATGAAGCAGACAGAAATTAATATGGGGCAACAGCAAATAAGACAAAGTTAATGGTCTCACAAAGAAATAAGAGAATTAGTGGCCATAAATGTAGGTGAGGACACTGGAGTAGAGAATTTCAAGGAAGAGAGAATATCAACTCTGACAAATGACAGAAAAGATTCAAGTGAGAAAATAATTTAATAAATCAATAGAATTTAATTATCAGATGGTTACCATTGACATTTATAGAGCACTTTTGGGTATGTGATAAAACTATTGAAGTAAGCTGAAAATTATGATTATGTAATGTTCACTTTTATACATTTTTAGCCCCAGAATAAGGGTTTGATACATCTTCAGGAATGTGCACACATATATCACACACAGAAAATATACATCCTACACACACATCTATTTGAATGATAAAATGTGTGTGAGAAAAGTGGACAGAGTATATAGAAAAATTTTTTTTCAAGGAGATAAGTTATGAGTAAAAGGGAAAGAGAGGTAGCATGCACAGAACACTAGGTTAGAGTTACAGGAAAATGGCATCAGAATAGGTCAGCAGGACTCATCTCTCTTACAAAAACAGCAAAAGAAGGGCAAAAGCTGTCCGAAGTAGCTGCTTTGAGATCTGCAGACCAGGGGAAGGCCATGTACCATCCAGGAAGGAGTAGGACAGAGAGACAAAGAGGCAAAAATGAAAACTGTGAGTTACTTGCTCCCTCAGCAGGGAATGGCACTCATGTCCCACCCTTGTGGCAAATAGCCTCAGTGAAATCCATGACTGAGAAGGGAACAGACATTTTCCTCCCTGGGAAGAGGATGTTTTCATCCCTGGGCAGAGGGAGAATGCAGTGGAGGGCTTAGTATGTTTTCTCTTCAACCAGTTTAAACAGCAAAGCATTTGTGAATGCCACTTTGAATCGTGGCTCTAACTGATGCAGAAACACCATCCGGAGGAATTTGGAGGAGGCACATCCATAGAAAGGTTTGCTGAAGAGCTCCACCTGCTACCTGGCTGGGAAAGTGAAAAAACAGAAAAGGATTTCTGAGTCTCTCCTGTCTCTATTCCCAGGCCACCTTGGAACTGGTCCGTGCCACATAGTGGATCGCTAACCCTGTTTTGATAACTTAGAGCAATTTTAAAGTTTTGGAATGTTTAAAAAATCTTTATTAAATATCAAAAATCAAAGAAGAACCATGAAACAAAATAACTCAACAGTAGGATACCGGGTAAGAAAGAGAATTTGACCACCAGAGTAAACTCACCAACATAATCAAATGCCTAGACATCAGCAAAAAATTATAAACCATATTAAGAAACAGGAACATATGAGCCAGGTGAAGGAACAAATAAAAAATCCTGATGTGACAAAGGATTTAAGGCAACTAATCAGCAATATTCCAACATATCTCCTAAGTCAATTCAAGGAGTTGGAGGCAAATTTGGAAAAAGAGATAAAAGATACTAAGAAGACACTGGATGAGCACAAAGAAGAAATTGAAAGCTTGCAAAGAAAAGTAACTTATCTTATGAGCTTAAAAGACATAATCGATGAGATTAAAAGTACATTAGAGGCATAGAACAGCAAATTTGAAATGGCAGAAGAAGAAATAGGTAGATTAGAAGACACAGCAACTGACCTTGAAAAGACAGAAGAAAAGAACAGTAAAATTGGACAAGGTCTTAGGGAATTGAATGCCAGTGCAAAATGCACAAACATATGCATTATGGGTGTCCCAGAAGGAGAAGAGAATGGAAAAAAGGCAGAAAGAATATTTGAGGAAATAATAGCAGAAAATTTCCTAACCCTTAAGAAAGACATAAATATTAATATACAGAAGGATAACATAATCCAAACAAAATAAATTGAAATAGACCTTCTTTGAGACACAAAATGCCAAATGCCAGAGATAAAGAGAGAATTCCGAAAGCAGCAAGAGAAAAGCAATTAATTGCATACAAGGGACATTCAGTAAGACTAAGTGTCGTTTTCTTATCAGGATCCATGGAAGCAGGAAGGCAGTGATATAATATATTTAAGGTACTGAAAGTAAAGCCCTGCCAGCCAAGAATCCTTTATCTGGCAAAACTGTCCTTCAAAAATAAGAGTAAGTTTACAGTTTCCACAGATAAACAGAAACTGAGAGTGTTCATCACCAAGAGACTGGCTTTACAAGAAATATTAAAGAGATTGCTGGAGCCTGAAAGGATAGACAGAAGAGAGAGTCTTGGAGAAGAGTGTAGAAATGAAGATTATTAGTAAGGATAACTAAAAGAATAATAGGGTAAAAAGACAGACAATAGTAAGATATGACATAGGAAATCCAAAGCATAAAATGGTTGAACTGATGCCTTTACATAGTACCACTGAATATTAATAGATTGAACTCCCCAATAGAAAGAAACAGATAAGCAGAATAGATAAAAAAATATGAGCCATCTATGTGCTGCCTAAAAGAGACATACATTAGACACAAGGATGCAAATATGCTGAAAGTGAAAGGTTGGAAAAAGATATTTCTCACAAAGTGTAACCAAGAAACAGCTGGAGTAGCTACACTAATATTGGAAATTATAGATTATAAATGAAAAACTGTTATAGGAGATGAAGAAGGGCATTAAACACTAATAAAGGGGGAAATTCACCAAGAAGAAATAACAATAATAAATATTTATGCACCTAACCAGGGTGCTTCAAAAAACACGTGGAAACACTAGCAAAACTGAAAGGAGAAATAGACATCTCTACCACAATATTTAGTGACTTCAATACATCACTCTAATCCAGAGGTTCTTAACAAGGGGTCTGTGAGCTTGAACTGAAATTCAAAAAACATTATTCTTATGGGGATGTGTGGGTGCAGGTGGGATATATTTATTAAATAATACACAGCATAGTGTGGACTTAGTAAGGGATCCATGGTTTTCACCTGACTGGCAAAGGTGTCCACGGAACAAAAAATGTTAAGAGCCCTTGCTCTAATCAATGGATAGAATATTTGTACAAAGGATCAAAAAGGAAACAGAGCTTGAATAATATGATAAATGAACTAGACCTAACAGACATACATAGAACATTGTACTCCAATACAACAGGGTGCACATTCTTCTCTAGTGCTTCTGTACCTTCTCTAGGACAGACCATATGATGGGTCATAAACATGTCTGAATAAATTTTAAAAGATTGAAATTATACAAATCACTTTCTCTGGTCATACTGGAATGAAGCTGGACATCAATAACAGGTGGAGAATAGAAAATTCCCTAATATATGGAGGTTAAGCAACACATTCTTAAACAATCAGTGGGTCAAAGAAAAACTTGCAAGAGAATTCTGTAAATATCTTGAGATGAATGACAAAGTCACAAGATATAAAAACCTATGGGATGCAGCAAAAGGCACTGCTGAGAGGGAAATTTCTAGCCCTAAAAACTTACATTAAAAAATAAGAAAGATTTAAAATCAAAGACCTAACCGTATACCTGCAGGAACTAGAAGAACAGCCAACGAATCCTAAAACAGGGAGAAGAGAAGCAATAACAAAGATTAAAGCAGAAATAAATGAAATTGAGAACATAAAAACAATAGCGAGAATCCACAAAACCAGAGGCTGGTTTTTCAAGAAGAGCAACAAAATTGCCAAACTCTTAGCTAGACTGACAAAGAAAAAAAGAGAGAAGATGCAAATTAATAAAATTAGAAATTAGAGAGAGGCCATTACTACTGATCCCACAAAAATAAGAAACATCATAAGAAGATACTACAAATAACTCTATGCCAACAAATTAAACAACTTAGTTGAAATGGAGATCTTCCTAGAAACACACAAACTATCTACACTGGTGCAAAAAGAAATAGAAGATCTCAACAAATCAATAACAAGAACTGAAGTTGAATCAATCATCAAAAAACTCCCTACAAAAAAAAGCCTAGGACCAGATGGCTTCACAGGTGAATTCTACAAAGCATTTTAAGAAGAATTAATATCAATCCTGCTCATACTATTCCAAAAAAATTGAAGAAGAAAGAACACTACCTAAATCATTCTATGAAGCCAACATCACTTGATTATGAAAGTCAGATAAAGATACCACAAGAAAAGAAAATTAGAAACCAGTCTCTCTAATGACTATAGATGCAAAAATCCTCAACAAAATACTTGCAAATCAAATCCAACAGCACATTAAAAGAATTATACACCATGATCAAGTGAGTTTTATCCCAGGTATGTAAGAGTAGTTGCACATAGGAAAATCAGTTAATGTAATACACCATACTAACAAATCAAAGGAGAAAAAACACATGATTATTTTTATCGATGCAGCAATGACATTTGACAAAATCCATCATCCTTTCTTGATAAAAATACTTTAAAATATAAGAATAGGAGGAAACTTTCTCAACATGGTGCAATGTGAAAAATCCTCAGGCAACATTGTATTAAATGGTGAAAGGCTGAAAGCTTTCCCTCTAAGATCAGGAACCAGACAAGGTTGCCCACTGTCCCTACTGTTGTTGAACATTGTACTAGAAGTTCTAGCTAGAACAATTAGGTAAGAAAAATAATCAAAGGGATCCAAATTGGAAAAGAAGAAGTAAAATTTTGACTATTTACAGATGACATGATCATATATTTAGAAAACCCTGAAAAATGAACAATGAATCCACTAGAGCTAATAAACAAATTCAGCAAAGTGGTGGGTTACAAGACGAGCATACAAAATTCAGTAGAAATAAACAATCTGAGGAGCAAATCAGGAAAAAAAAATCCATTCACAATAGAAATGAGAAGAATCAAATATCTAGAAATAAACTTAACCAGGGATATAAAGGATATATACTTAGAACACAACAAAACCTTGTTAAGAGAAATTAAAGAAGACAAATAAATGGAAGGACATTCTGTGTTCATGGATTGGAAGACTAAACAGCATTAAGATGTCAATTCTACCCAAATTGATTTACAGATTCAACACAATCCCAATCAAAATTTCCGTAGCTTACATTGGAGAAATGGAAAAGTCAATTACCAAATTTATTTGGAAGGGAAATGACCCTGAATAGCCAAAATATCTTAAAATAGAATAACAAAGCCTGTGGACTCACACTTCCTGCCTTTAAAGGAAAATGCAAAGCCATAGTGGTCATAACAGCATGGTATTGGCATAGTCACAATCATGTCCTTTCCCTGCTTAGAAACTTTCAGCAGGTTTTCCACCACACTTAGAATAAAAGCAGAGTTGTTACTGTGATCAACAAACTGGTACATCTGTCCCACCTCATCTCTCATCATTTTCCTTCTTGCCCAGGCTCCAGCCATACTGGCCTTCTGGTTTGTTTGTTTGTTTTTTCAACCAAGCATGCTTTTCCTCAGGACCTTTAACCTGGTTGTTCCATGTCAGGACAACTCTCCCTCCAGATAGCGATACTGCTTCCTCATCTCCTTCATGTCTCTGCTCAAATTCCATATCCTCAAAAACATGCACTGACTACTTCATTTAAAATAGCAGACCCTCATAAACTCTCTATTCCTGTCTCCTGCTTTATTTTCCTTCACAGCATTTGTCAGTATCTGCCATATTATGTATTTGTTTATTGCTTGCCTGCTTTCACTGGAGCATAAGCTCTATTAAGGGCAGGGACTTTGTTCCCTGTTGTATTCTTATCACTGGGAATAGTGCCTGACAAATAGTAGGAACTTGGTAACTATTTATTGAATGAATCAGTAAGTCAAAGTGAAAAAAGCAAAATGCAACACCATGTGGTGGGAATGCTACCACGTGCAAGAAAGGAGTGATTGATAATACATATAATACTGGCATACGCACAGAGGAATTCTGGAAGACAGAGATGGCTAAGATGGGAAGGTCATTTGATTTTCACTGTATGTTGTTTTATGTAGCAGTTTTTTTTAAAACCAAGTACATGTTTTATCTTTTCAAACAATACATGAAAAAACAAGCAAGCTTGGTTCTGAAAATTGACATATGAATATGGAAGGGACTGCTTTGGATGGCCATGAGCTCCCCACCCTAAAACAGATGTTGTTTGAGGAATTCGTGCATATGGTGGGACTTTGAGGTACATTATCTCAAAGATCTGCCCTTACCGCTTTGCCACAAGAGGAGAAACACTTAACCGCTTAAGGTCAGAAACATTGGGAGATGGATGAGATCTCACGTTTCAGAGGACTCTGATGCTTTTACAGGTGAGAAAATAAAAAACTCCTGCAGGTAGCTAGATCAGAGAAGGCTACTCTGTAGCTGGAACAAGACAGAGACAAGGATATGCTGGATCCACAAAAATGACTCAATATCCTGCTCTTCTGACTGACTAGTGATCCTGATTGTTTTCCAATGACAATTCTAGTTTGCTTTAATCCTCCCTCTGCCTTTATAAAAATTAAGATACCCAGTTACCAAATTGTCCCTACTTCTTGACAGTGTTCAGTCCAAAGCTGTTCCCTGATTCCACAAGCTTTCCTTAGAATTACACAACACAAACCCAAATCCTGTAATAAGCTCTTCCCATTTTCCTCTCACCACATCACCTCATGGTTTCCCTTGTGTGTTTTCCCCCTTGATAAATAAGCTAAATAAACCTAATTCTATTTTTTAATACAGTTGGTTCCTGATAGAATTTGCAGTGGGTTTTATCACAGTCCTAGCTTTTTTCGGCCCAGTCCAGCAATACCCAGGCATGTCGAAGCAAGGATTTTAAGGCCTTCCTGTTCAGTGGTCCTGAAGAAATCTGACTCGGGCAGATGTGGAGGGAGGAAGGGAGTGGGTGGGAGGAGTGGCAGGGCTGACAATTTAGGAAGCTTAACTAATTATCCTTCCACTGCCATCATTCCTTTCTTTAGCCTAAGGTAAAACCCTTCTGGATCGATATTCTAGGATTCCAAATCTCTATAGTTCTTTACGTTCCCAGGTAAATGTTTTCCTACATTAGCCATTCGTACAACATTGTCATCATTGTTCCCGTATCTGCATACCACCTGTACTACTATGTATTTAGCAAAAAATTTTTCAAATTTTTTTCTTTAAAAAAAGAACACGAGGTTAAAGGAGTGTGTGTGAGAAAGAGACAATAAAATTTATAGTTGCATATTAATTAGAAAATAATTGAATGGAAAGAAAAAAATTAAGAAATAGAAGACAAAAATAGAAAAATGCAATGGCTTGTGATCCTGATCTGAGTGGAGGCAAAAGGTAAGAAGATAAACAGGCAAGGAAAAGAAAATTTATGGAAACTGAAGAAGGAATATTTCTGAGTCAGAGAAAGAATGGTGAATTATTATTTACAATTATAGACATAATTGTAAATGTATTGTTTCTAACAATTAAGTGGTGCATATATGATATTTACCAATTTCTTTGGAAAGTGTAAGGCAAATGTTTCATGCTGAAAGAGGGAGAGCACATGAGGCAGCTTGGAAGGAATGGCAATTATGAGGAACAATTTTCTTAGGTAATGGAAAAGGGAGATAACCAGGACCACTTAAAACTCTCCTGAGTGACAATGAAAGCACAAGTAAACATCTGTTATTTCTTATGGTCCAGAATTGCTATTGCTTTCTTCTGAAAACTGAAGAACTGAAGCAAATTGTGGACAATCAGTTAATCATATTCCCCAGACAAAGCAATTGATTCTATTATTATATTTCCACTGTTTGTTTTAAGGAGCACTTGTTCATTGATGGCTGATTGTAAACATGCTTGTTTTAATATTGTTAAATTACTTAACAACCCTCCCCAAATTTAAGTATCATTTCTAAAGTAAATATTTTCCCTAACTCCAACACTGTAAGATATAATTTATCTTTTAATTTTAAAAGATTAGAGTTTAGTATGAGAAACATTTTGTGAAAGAAAATAAAAATGTTAGAGAAATAAAGGTATATTTAATATTAATATTTTATTCATTATATTATAGTTTATATTATATTTTACAATAAACATAAATAATATATAACATTATAATAGCTGTGACACCAAAAGTTTAATTTTTCTAACAAAATTAAACACGCAAAAATATCTGAACTTTTTTTCAGATAGTATCTCATATTTTATTTTTATTTTATTGATTTTACTTTTTTATGCTTTTAAATAATTTTTTTAAAAGATACTTAGATTACATAAACGTTACATAAAAAATATAGGGGATTCCCATATTCCCCTCTCCCTAGCCCTCACACATTTTCCCACATTAACAACATCCTTCATTAGTGTGGTACATTTGTTACAATTGATAAACACTTTTTTAGGGCATTGTCACTAAGCATGGATTATAGTTTCCATTGTAGTTTACAGTCTCTCCCGCACAATTTTTTAAATTATGACAAGATTTTTAATGGCCTGTATCTGTCATTGCAATGTCATTCAGGACAATTACCAAGTTCCAAAAATGCGCCCATATTACAACTATTTTTCCCTCTTCCATTCCTCAGAAACTCCGGTGGCCACTGCCTCCACATCAATGATAAAATTCTTCCATTCCTAGAATCCCAATGAGTCTATAGTAAAATAACAGTAAGTCTACTCTATTCCATCATTCATTCCCCAATCCTGAGGATTCTGGGATGCTGATGCCCACTCTGCCTCTTTTGTTTAAAAGTCTAAAAAAACATTGACTAACACAAGATCCTGAAGATGCTTCCCTTATGTTTTCTTCTAGGAATTTTAGTTTTGGTTCTTATATTTAGGTCTCAGTTCCATTTTAATTTAATTTTTGTTTATGGTATGATGTAGGAGAACAACTTTGTTTATTGCATATGGGTATCAACTTTTTCTAGCTCCATTTTTTGAAGAGACCATTTTTCCCCATTGAGTGGACTTAGTGCCTTTATCAAACATCTATTGGCTATAGATATGTAGATTTCTTAACTCTCAATTCAAATTGATGGGTCTTTAGTTTGTACTGTGCCCATACTATGCTGTTTTGATTATTGTACACTTTGTAATAAGTTTTAAAGTGGGGAAGTGCTAGTCTTCCAACCTCATTCTTCTTTTCCAAGATAGTAAGACTATTCAGGACCCTTAACCTTCCATATAAATTTTATGATTGGCTTTCTTCCTTCTGTAAAGAAGGTTATTATGATTTTGACTGGGATTATGTTGAGTCTGTAAAATCTCTTTGGGTTGCATTGACATCAGTCTTAGTTTGCCATAGGGAAGCTGATGCAAAGTACGAGAAATGGTTTGGTTTTTAAAAAGGGAATTTATTTGGGGTAAAAGCTTACAGTTCTGTGATCATGAAACATCCCAATCAAGGCACCATCAGATATGCTTTTTTCGCCAAATTCAGCTACAGATTATTCTGGTGTTCTGCCACATGGCAACCAGGCATTTGGCAGCGCTTGTCTCCTCAGCCATGAGCTGCTCTGTGGGCCCAGCTTCTTGGGAGCTTCATGCTTAAGGAATCCTCAAGTCCTATCTCATATGGCAGGATCAGAAATGGTGGAGCTTCCTTTTATTGTGTCTCCATTTGTATCAGACCCAGCAAGGAGGCAGAGACTAAACCTGAGTCATGCCTCACTGTAGTCCAGTCAAAAGGGTCTCACACCAACAGGATTCGATTAGTTCAAAAACATAATCTTTCTCTTTTGGGGATTCATAAAAGAACTTCAAGCTGTCACAACATCTTAACAATATTTATTTTTCCAGTCCGTGAACATGGAATGCGGATAGCAGGTGATCGACCACTGAGGCGCATCAGCTCCCTTGAGTTGGCTCCTTTGCTTGTTTGCTTGTTTTCTGTTCTTGCTTTAAGGAGGCACCAGGCTGAACCTGGGACCTCCCAGGTAGGGAGCAGGTGCTCAACCACTAGAGCCACATCCACTCCCCATATTTCTTCCTTTTTAATGTAAGCATTTAGAGCTCTAAATTTCCTTCTCCACCTTGCCTTTGCTGCATCCCATAAGTTTTTGCTAAACTTGTATTTTCATTTTCATTCACCTCAAGATGCTTCCTATTTCCCTTGTGATTTCTTCTTTGACCATTGGTTGTCTAATGATGTGTTGTTGTTTTTTAATTTACACATATTTGTGAATTTCAAGTTCTCACTGTTATCAATTTCTAGTTTCATTCCATTGTGGTCAGACAAGATACAATGTATGATTTCAGTAATTTTATATTTATTGAGACTTGTTTTGTGACCTAATACCTAATATATGGTCCATCCTGAAGAATGACCCATGTGCACTAGAAAAGAATGTATATTCTGCTGCTCTTGCACTAAGTCTGTTCTGGTCTAACAAGCTTATATTAATATTCAAGACTTCTAATGTCTTATCGATTTTCTGTCTAGATACTCTGTCCATTATTCACAGTGGTGTGTTGTGATCTCCTACTATTAACATAGAACAGTCTATTTCTCCCTTCAAATCTGTCAATGTTTCCTTCATATATAATTCTAATTGTTATGTCTTCTTGTTGAGTTGATCCCTTTATCAGTATATAGTGACCTTCTTTTTCCTTTGTAAACATTTTTGCCTTAAAGTTTGTTTTCTCTGATATTAGTATAGCTACCTCAGGTCTCTTTTGGTTATTATTTACATGGTATATATTTTTTCCATCATTTTGCTTTCCACTTACTTGTCTCTTTGAATATAAAGATTTTCTCTTGTATACAGCATATAGTTGGCTCTTGCATTCTGTCAGCTTCTGCCTTTTGACTGAACAGTTTAGTCCATTTACATTTAAAACAACTACTGCTAATGCAAGACTCTCTTTTACCATTTTGCTCTTTGATCTTTCTAAGTCTTATACCATTTTGTCCCTCAATTTTTCTTTTAAGGCTTAAATTCATATATATTTTATTTTTTATAGTGTACCATTTTGAGACCCTTCTCATTTCCTTCTCTATATATTTTATATATATATTCTTTGTGGTTGCAATGGGGATTAAATTTAATATACTAAATCTATAAATATCATGTTTGATTTGCTACCAACTTAACTTCAAAAGTATACCTATGCTGTTCCAATAGCCCCCACCCTCCCCACCTTTTTTGTTGCACTTGTTACAAATTATATCTTTAAACATTGTATTACAGAAGCATAGATTTATCATTACTCTTTATGCATTTGCATTTTAGAAACTGTAAGAAGTAAAAACTGGAGCTACATATGAAAAAATACAATGAAATTATAAAGCATTTATAATTACCCATTTGGTTACCTATACCAGAGCTCTTTATCTCCTTATGATGCTTTGATCCACAGTCTGAAGATCTCCCTTTATCATTGCTTTTAAGGACAGATCAGTGTTGCAGAACTCTTTCAGCTTTTGTGTATTGGGAATTTCTCAACCATTCCCTCATTTTTGAAAGACAGTCTTACCAGATATAATTTTTTTTTATCAGCAATTGTTTCTTTCAGCATTTTAAATATTTTGCCTCAATGCCTCCTTGCTTCCATAGTATCTGAAGAGAAATTGCCACTTACTATCATTGGGGCTCCTTTTTACATAGCATGTTGTTTTTCTCTAGCAGCTCTCAGAGCTCTCTCCTTATCCTTGGCATTTGACAGTTTGACTACTATGTACTTGGGCATGGTTCTCTTCAAGGATCCTTGAATGTGTATATTCATGATTTTTTTTTTTTTAATTTGGGAATTTTTCTGTCATTGTTTCTTTGAGTATTACTTCTGTCCCTTTCTCTCTTTCATCTCCATCTGGGACTCTCACAATTCATATCTTGGTATGCTTGATCGTGCCCTACATGTCCCTTAAGCTCTGTTCACTTTTTATCATTTTTTTTTCTTTTTTCTCCCCAGCTTGAATCATTTCAATTGTCTTGCCTTTGAATTAACTATTTTTTTTTCTGCCAGCTCCAATTTACTGTTGAAACCCTCTAGGGAATTTTTCATTTAAGGTATTGTGATCTTAAACTTCACTGTTGCTGTTTGTTTCTTTAAAAATTTTCTATTTCTTTACTGAGATTCTTATATTGTTCATGTCTTGTTTTCCTGATATCCTTTGGTTTAATCTCTGTGTTCTCTTTTATATCCTTGAGCATATTGAAAATATATTTTTTCAGAGTCTTCATCTAGTATGTCCAAGTCTTATATTCTTCATTAAGAGTTTCTGAATTTTTGTTTTCTTCCTTAGGCTAGACCTTCATTTCCCATTTCTTTGTCTTGTAATTTTTTTGTACACTTTACATTTTAATATTTCAAAGTGATAACTCTAATCTAAATTCCTGAGCTGTCTGTTCCTTAACTTTGTATCCAGATAGTGATATGATAGATTTCCTTGAGTGACAGGAGCTAACAAAAACAAACACAAAAACACCTTTCACACTCTTTGCAAATTGGTTCTGCCTTAGCTAATGCTGTCCATCAGAGTTTAGCCTTCCTATCAAGAGGCAAAAGTGAAATATAGGGTCCTCTCCAGGCTTTTCTCTGTCTGCATTTTGTCCTAGGCTTCTGTTTTCTTTCCTTGGTTTTAGGATTTTCACAGTTTACAGTAATCTGAATGTTCCCTTTATTCCCTATAAAACAGATTCTGTTCCCTCCCAAGAGTATGCCTTAAAGCAGGCAACTCTTTGTCTAGGGTGGTTTTGACTTAATTGTTTCTTATACTGCTTGAGCTGTCCACAAGCTGAATCTGCCTCCACGCTTAGTTCAGGAAGGGTGAGCAATATGCATTTTCTGGTTCAGCATTTCAGTCTGCCACCCAATAGATAGTCACTAACATACAGGTACCCCAGTATGCATAGAAGGGGCTAAGGAGTTGGAGTGAGTGATAAAAAGTTTAATTCAATTGAAAATGTGTGTGTTGAATACCTACAATGAGCAAGGCATTCTTCATTCTTCTTGTTCTATATGGAGGTATGTTTCCTCTTTCACTTGTGAAAGCAATAAAAAATAAACATTTGGGATGAAAAATTTCTGGATAGAGAAATTTAAACATATAAAAAACCAACAGTTTATCATTTATAATTATACAAAAAATGCATGGTTGTTATAGAAAAATCAGGCAGTGAAAATAAGATGTAGCAAGAACATTTTTAAAAATAGTCTATAATCTTAATAATCATGGGCAACCACTATTAAGAGCTGGTATATGTCTTCAATAAATAAGTAAATGTAAGTGTAGTATTAATATACATATATTTAGTATAAATATGTCACCATGCAATACTTGCCCTTTACAACTTGCTTTTTACTCACACTAATAGATCATAAACATCTTACATTGTCAAAGACTGTGTCCATAAAATCATTTTATGGATTGACCAAAATATTATACAATATATTGCATCTATTTTAGAATTGTGTGGAATAGAGTATAAACTATAATGTAAGTGCATAAAGTCCATGGTTACTAGCAATGCTTCAATATTCATTCATCAATTTTACAAATATACCACACTAATGAAGGATGTAAAGTGGGAAAGTGGGGGGGGGGTATATGGGAATCCCCTATATTTTTTATGTAACTTTTATGTATTCTAAAGCTTCCTGAAAATTAAGAATTAAAAATTAAAAAAATATATATAAAGTATACGCACACACAAACACACATATTACAGCTAAATCTTCACAAATATTCTTATTTATTTAGTATCAATTTTTCACAATGGATTTTCTGATACATATTGCCAGATTACCTTACATAACTTCAACAGCTGACTTATTTCCACAGCTGCTAAAACAAATACCATAAAATGGATTGGCTTAAAAATGGGAATTTATTGGCTGATGGGTTTTAGGCTAGGAAAATTACAATATCAAGGCCATCAGTGAGGCAGTATTTTCTAACATTGTGGCATTCTCGGGCTGGCTGCCAGGGATCCCTGATCCTTGGCTTTTCTGTCACACGGCAAAGCACATAGCTGTATCTTCTCCTTTCTCTTCCAGGTTCTGTTGATTTCTAGCTTTTGGCTGCTCCCCATATTTTCTGCCCTGTGACCTTCTCTATAGGCCCTCAAATAATAGAATAAGACCCACCTTGAATGATATAGGCCATGTCTTAACTGATGTAACATCATCAAAAGGTCTTATTTACAAAGGGTTCACACCCACAGGAATGGATTAAGAACATGGTTTTCTGGGGTAGATAACTCCAGGCCATCAAAGTCTGTCCTCTGGACCCCAAAAAGACATAATTTTCCCACATGCAGAATGCATTAATTCCTTCACAATATCTCAAAACCCTTAAGCCAGTTTAGAAAAAGGCTAAGTCCAAAGTCTCATCAAAATCATGTATGGGTGTTGTCCATCCTGGGGCAAATTCTTTTGTCTGATGTACCTGTGAAACCTAGAAAACAAGTTATCTTATTCCAATATACAATGATGAGACAGGCCTAGAATAAACATTCCCATTCCAGGAAGGAGAGATTAGAAGGAAAACAGGATTTGTTAGTGCCAAACAACTGTGAAACCCAGTAGGACAAACTCCTTTAGATGTCCAAGTCTGACAGCTATCTGTGTCTTGAGGCTTTGTCCTTTGGGTCTGATAGAACAACAGCCTCACCCACTCCATATGCTTGAACAGCACTCATGCTCTCTCCAAACACTGGGATGTAGGCCCCACACTCTCTGAGCATTGGGGTGATGGCCACACTCTCCACAAATGCTGGGGTACACACTAACCCATCTCTGAGCATTGGGATTGTGACACTCTTTCAGAACAGTTGGGTACAGCCCCAACTCCTCCAAGTCCAGAGGCAGATTGCTCATTTCCACACACATAGGTGGACCTGCTATCTTGGCATGAGGAGATATTTTCAGTCCATACTTTGCTTACATAGTCCTTTTCTTGAAGTAATTCTTCCTTTAATTCATACCTTCTTTATCACTTTCATTGCATTGCATGTCTTGTTACAAATTTCACAAAAATCTTTTTTTCTTGTTGTACTGCGCAAGTGGGTTCAAAGCATCAGACAATAGAATTTTCCACAGATATTTCCTGGATAACTGCATTTACAATCTTGACTTCCATTGAAATGACTGACTGGATCCATGTTCTGCCACACCTTCTTTAGCAAAGGGCTGTTCAGTTAAACCCTCACAAAAAGTCCTTTTCTTTGGGGACTCACTTCCTGAAAGATCAGGAAGGTCCCTGATAGAGCTGTAACTAATCTTAGTCTCATAGCATGCTGTCTAGTTAAGTCAATGTGACATTTTGAAGTTTTGTGAATCGCAGAAAAGATCACGTTTTTTTCAACTAATCCGTTCTTGTGGGTGTGGGACCCTTTGATTGCATTAGATTCCTTTAAGGGAACTTTTGATTAGATCACCTTTTAATTAGATTACTTTAGGGCCTTTGGTCTACATCAGTGAGGCATGACCCAAGTTGGGTCTTTGCCTTCTCCTTGGAGGCTTATATAGGTGGAGAACTGCAAGCAGAAACACAGAGAGAAAGAAGCTGCCATTTTACCCTGCCAAGTGAGAGAGGATTAGAGCAGCCCCAGGAGTCCAAGAGAGAGGCTAAAGACTGGAATCAGTGGAGCACAGAGCATGGAAAGAAGCCTCTGAGAGGCTAGGCCTACAGAGAAGTTCAAAGCTGAAGAGACGAGCCCTGCCATGTGCTTGATCGTCCACAACTGAGTTTGGGGAAAAAGCAGCCTGGAAGATAAGGCAGGAGTCCAGGATTGCCAGCAGCCAACCTTGGTGAGATGGCATTGCTGATGATGCCTAAATATGGACATTTTCACAGCCTCTTACTGTAAGCTTTTATCCTAATAAATTCCCTTTATAAATGTCAACCCATTTCTGGTATTTTACTCCAGGCAACTTTTGCAAACTAAAATCAATGATTTTCCAAATTGCTAAATGCTGGTTTGCTTGTGCTGAATAATTCAATCCTTATTTTATCTCTTTTCTCTCACATTACAGTAGAACCTGAAAGGAGAAACCAGGTTGCACCTTCCAAACTTAGCTGAGTAAATGCAGCTTAATATCCAAGTTCATTTTTTGTAAATTCCACTTTCAATTTGACATCTGAACACAATTTTACCAAGTTCTCTGTCACTTTATAACAAGAACCACTTTCTTTCAATTTCTAATAACAAAATTCATCATTTCCTCCCAAGGTCTCATTGGATATAACTTTAACATCCATATTTCCACCAACATTCTTCATGACTAGCTTTATATTCTCTAAGATGACAGAAACTTTTTCTACATTTCTCACTCATTTTTGAGTCCTCGTCAAAGTAATCTAGGTATTTTCTATCTAGTATCTCACAATTCTTCCCAGCCTCTACCCATTACCCAATTCCAAAGCCATTTCTACATTTTAAGCATTTAAAATAACAGCATTCCACTTTCTGGTACCAAAAACTGTTTTAGCTTCCTAGTGGATAATATAAGTACCATACAATAGGTTGGCTTAACCAGTGGGAATTGACTGGCTCATGGTTTTGAAGATGGGAGCAGTCCTAAATGGAGGTGTCAGCAAGGCAATGCTTTCTCCCCAAAGCCTGTGGCATTCTGGGGCTGACTGCCAGGTCTTTGGCTTTTCCATCGCATGGCAATGTATATGGCAGCATATTCTCCTTTCACTTCCAGATTCCATTGATATCCAGCTTCTGGTTGTTCCCCATGGCTTCTGTCTTGGTGGTTTTCCCAACAAGGCTTCCAGTAATAGGATTAAGACCTATCCTGATTCATTTGGGTCACACCTTAACTAAAGTGACCTAATCAGAAAGTCCTGCTAACAATGAGTTCACACCAATAAACATGCATTAGGATTAAGGTCATATTTTTCTGGGTTTTATAACTTCAAGCCACCACAACCTCCATAATGGTTGTAGCAACATTGTAAGCGAAAATTAATTGAGTTGTGCACAAAACCAGTTTCCATGTTATAGTTCCAAGAATCAGAAGCACTATGCTACAGTACAACAGAATTCCCTTCCATTGGATTTTTCATTGTATTTCTGCCAAAATCAGTATTATTGCTTGGTTTATCAAGTAATTTGAAAAAACATAATGCCATGGCTTAACTTTGCCTTAAACTTTGAAGATCCAAAATGTGGACTTCTTGTTCTCTGTCTATATTTCACATGTGTTATTATAACACATAGAAATCTTATCTCATGGCAAATTATTTATGTGGGCCCCTACTTTCATGATGAACTGCACCAGGAGCTCAGGATTGAGTGGTATCTAGATGCCAGTAATCCTCACACTGTCAGACTTAGTTCACTTCTTATAGAGGCATTCAATAAATGTTTCCTTACCGCATATATTAAGAAACCTAGGAATGATAACCTCTGTCCACAGAGAGATGTCTGATATTGTAAGATAAAAATGGGATGAGAAGAATCCATCTTTTCTTTAATAGACTGTATTTTCAGAGCAGTTTCTGGTTAGAGAAAGATTGCACAGAAAGTGATTTCCTATGTAACTCCTTTACTCTGACATAATTTCCACTATTATTAGCATCGTACATTAGTGTGGTACATTTGCTACAATTAATGAACCAATATTGATATATTATTATTAACTAAAGTCCATACTTATATTAGAGTTCACTCTTTGTGAAGTACATTTCTGTGGGTTCAACCAATGTATAATATCATGTATCCACTAAAACCGTAAAATACAGAATAGTTTCAGTGCCCTAAAAATGCCCTGTGCTCCATTTAATCATTCCTCCCCTCTCTTCCTGAAACCCTAGTATTCCCTGATCTTTTCACAATCTATAGTTCTGCCTTTTCCAGAATGTCATATAGTTGGAATCGAACAGTATGGATATTTTCAGATTGGCTTCTTTCGCTTAGCACTAAGCATTTAAGATTCCTGTGTATCTTTTTGTGACTTGATAGCTCTTTTTTAAATCACAAAATAATATTCTGTTGTATGGGTATACCATTGCTTCTTTATCTATTCACCTATTGAAAGAAAAATTGGTTGATTCAAATTTTCAGTAAATATGAATAAAGCTGCTATAAACATTTATGTGCAGGTTTTTGTGAGGACACACATTTGCAACTCCTTTGGGTAATTACCTAGGAGGATGATGGTTGGATCATATAATAAATCTGTGTTTAACTTTCTCTGAAAATGCCATACTGTCTTCCAATGTGGCTGGTAGCATTTTGCAATCCCATCAGCAATGAATGAGAGTTTATGTTGCTTCATATACTCACTGTTGTCAGTGGTTGAGTTTTAGCGATTACAATAGTTGGGTAATGATAACTCGTTGTTTTAATTTGCAGTTCCTTAATGACATATGGTATTGAGCTATTGTTTATTTGTATTGCAAAGTTCAAACCAACTTTAAGTGCAATATCAGTAAAACACATCATAAGAGTAAAGGGGAACATGGGGAGTGGATGTAGCTTAGCCCGGCCTCTATTCTCAAATCAGTCCTACCTAAAGTTCTTCTCTACTAAGATGTGTGGGATATGTAAGGAGCAAATGGCATGGGAAGATTGAATTTATCTACTTTATAAACATTTGGATTTTTTGGATCTTGTTTTTGTTGATGTGTGTAAAGTATGTTTCACCAAACTCTTCATTTGTGTGTATGTGTAATACTGTTGTTTATTTCACATTAACTCTACATTGCTCCCCCTTAACAGTTTTTTTGTTTGTTTGTTTGTTTGTTTTGTTTTGTTTTTAAGAGGTCCTGGCGATTGAACAAAACCAGTTATTTTTATTATCAAAATGAACATTAATGTGCAGTTTTACGGTGTTAAAAAAATATATGGTCAATATGAACAATTTGCAGAGGAAATTTAATTTGTCCTTAAATATTTGCAATATTGAATTAGAGACAGGTGACTACATGACTCATTGGAAAATAAAAACAATCATAATAAAAGGCCTTATTATTTGTTTTAAATATATGTTAAAATATGTAGTAATTAAAAGTAAATATAAATATCTAATATATTGCTGCTTGCATTTGATTCCTGGGTAAGTTTTATCTTCATTAACTCTTTCAAGATTAATAATGCCAGAAAGAAATGTTACTTATCCAGGCACACTTCTGAATAATTTCTATACAATAAAAGACTTTCTTGAATGATTTGAGGGTAACTCTTTAATATCTGATGATTTTCTAAAATTACTGACATATATTGAAAGAACGAATATTATTACTTTAATGAATAAATTAGTTCTAAACAATTTCAGAGACCAAAGAATATTACATTTACTTAAGGTCATGTATAGCTATATCTATGTACAGATACATTCACGTATTCATAAGCATTAATTTAAAACCAACATGTCCACACAAATATGTTTACATCATTCTTCCTATGGAAGCATTTATGAAACTATCCTTAAATTGTCTAGAATTGTATTAACCTTAGCATTTTTCAGTATTCAAATTAGATTACACATTTATTGTACACTAAATACATGATAAGGTAATAACCTTAACTGAATAAGAGTAAGTTAATTTAGTTGCCATATAATTAACAAGGAAACAGTAAATGTTCTATAAGCTGGAATTAATACATTAAACTTGCAAAGAATTTGAACATTTAACTGGTGTTTAACAAAATAGCTATAGTGAGTGGATTGAATATCAAATAATTGTCAACACTACTCTGTTAATTAGCATTTATTTTACTATAATGGTAGTTATCAAACAGAATGCAAATTGAAATACTTTAAGCTTTTATTTTCAAAGAAGAGAATTATATTGATATCTTTTTTTTGAGAAAATTGCATGGTTACAAAATGTATATACTTGATACAATAAAACTCAGGCACTCTTAAATTAATATTTTAACACCTTGCACTTAAATCTAATTAAATATTACCACATAGTAATAAATAGACATAATCTGTATTTTTTGTTCCTAAGAGAAGATACTTTTATTAGCTCAGATTTCCTAGTGTTTAGCAACACTTAAGAAAATATTGTAAAGTTCCCAAGAGAGTTCAGGTAAATATTTGTCTCTGCTTCCTTTGATCCAACTTGGATAACTTTTTCTATGGTGCAGTTCTTCTAACTTTATCTTACAAGCTAAGTTATCACATAAATTGCCCTTGTCAGTTATTACTTATTACTAGTTACTGGATATATGGTCTTTCTCTTTATTTATGTATTAATACGCTCTATACAAATGTGTGTGTATGTGTGTGTGTCTAGAAATTGGAACAGACAGATCTCTAGGAACCTTAGCTACAGCATTTTTTCTTTTTATCATTGAAGAGAGTGGAAGATAGATTTCAATTTATAATCATTATCTTCATACCATTAAGATATTTGGAAAGTAAAGGAAAAGAAGAGAAAACTAACATGTATTGAGGGTCTACTATGTTCCAGCACTTTTACACATTTTATGTAAATTTCTAGCAGCTATTGAAGATATCTAGAATTTTTATGATTCATTTTAAACTGAGGGATACTGTGACTCACAGAGATTAAGTGACTTGCCCAATGCCTCATGCCTATTAATTGTAAGAGCCAGGATTTGAACTCAGGTCCATCTTGTACCCAAACTTACCATCTTTCCCATTGCAACTTCTTTGTCCCTTAATATTTACCAAAACGCCTCTAAGATTTTATAATATTTTCAAAGATAATTAGCTAGTATCTCCTCCAATTTCTGGTGTGAGTGTGACTCAGAACAAAAGCAATCAACTATATCTAAGGGACTGTGGTGAAGAGTTTCATTCTTTATATGATGCTGTAGTGCAAGATACTGACAAAATGGTCTACTTGCTGATTTCCAAATTGAACAAAACAAATTCCAATGACAGTAGGTAGATATAGTAATAATAAATGTATGTAACAGATGGTTAGTTTTTTTTACAAAGCAGTTTAAGGGATGGAAAAAGGATATGGTATGCCTTTATCTTTCTAATCTCCTCCTTTTACTGTGTATTTTCATCCAAAAATGACCTATTTTAAGATTTCAATTTATGTTTACACCATTTGATCTGGGATTTACAGAGCATTTGTCCAACAAACCAGGTGAACACAATGCTAAATCATTTGATTTATATTATACTTTCTTAAATTGTCAAATGACAAGATTTCGAGTAAGTCAACAAAGTCTCAGACCTCTTAAAAGCTGACTCAATAATGTATTCTTAATTTTCCAGAGACAATTTCACATCTCAGAAGATTAAGAATTGAGAAGAAAACCTATTTTTTATAATAACACCACTGACATATATTTTGCACCTACTAGAAGCATTTACTAAATTAATAAAAAATAGTTGTTGCTTTGGAAACATAAATCATATTGCTTAATGCACACAGTTCCCTCTAAGGGAGACTTATCATCATGATCTTGATGTAAAGTTCACATTGAACAGATCTATTCTGTTCAATAGGGTTTAGCCACATACCAGCTATTGCTGATGGGGTGAGGACTAGACACCTATTCCAAGTACAGATAGAACTGGGCAAAACAAACATGCTCTTTGAGGATATTAAAGTAGCTTACAAAATTGTAAATCTTAATTGGCTTCTTCCATAGAGCAGACGGTATTAGGATTCTGAATATTGTTCCTGCTTGTATAGCCCTTTAAAATGTTTCTCAGGCTGCCTTGGAAATTTTGTGGCTAACAAATATCATTTTAATAAATAGCTTTTGTATTAGTCAGCCAAAGGGGCGCTGATACAAAGTACTAGAAGTCTGTTGGCTTTTATAAAGGGTATTAATTTGGGGTAAAAGCTTACAGCTTTGGGGTACAAGCTAAAGGGTCCAAATCAAGGCTGCTTTTTCACCAAAGTCAGTTGTCACGTGTTGAAGCAAGATGGCAGGTGCTGCCTGGTCTCTCTTTCCTTCTTCCTCTTAAAAGTCTCTGAGGGCCCAGCTTTTTCTGATCTCAGCTCTAGGCTGGCAAAAAGCTCATCTCCCAGGGCTTCCTATATCAGTCCGGCATAGGGCTCGTTTCTTTCCAGCCCTTTTCAGCCGCTCAGCTGCTCTGTTCTCTTCAGCTGCAAACTATCAGGCAAACGGCTCATCTCTCTTCCTGGGACTTTAGCTGTTTGAGCCTTCTCCTTTCTGTCACATGACAGGACTGAAATGACCAAGTTATGTCCTCTTCCATGTATCCTTGAGTGAGTGTCCATTTATATCAGCCCACCAAGGTGACAGGGACTCAACCCTGAGTCACACTCTACTGACATGGTCAAATCAAAGCCCTAATCGTAACATAATTTAATTAAAACATGTCAGCTGAATCTAATGCATTCGAAGGGTATCACACACAGAGGAATAGATTAATTTACTAACAAAATTTTTCTTTATTGGGGGGATTCATAAATAATATCAAGCTGCCACACTTGTAAAAGCTTGTAGATTTTCCTTCAGTATCACTTCCAGCATTCTTTTAGAGTATTATATAAGTTAGAAATCTAAAACTACATTTCCTTGGCACTCTTGCAGCTAAACAGTTATTGAAGATTAAATTTTCCCAATTATATAATGAAAACAAAGTAAGAGAAAGACTATATTCATGAATTTTTGTTTGTTACTGCTGGCAAGCATATGCCCAAAGAAATTGGATTTCTATGCACTGGAATTCAGTGTTTCACCACTTGCTTTGTGGGTGTAAAGAGTCAGTTGCTATGACAATTGCTAGACTATAATTTTGGTTATCAAGAAATAACTTCTGGGCACTGGCAGTAGCACTCTATTAATCTTGGATTGGGGCTACAACAGTATGTTTTTAAATTAATATTTAAATTTACACACTGTAAAATTAGCCCTTTTTGATATTTAGTCCATGCTTTTTGACAGATTCATAAAGTTGTAGAACATCACTACAATCTATATATAGAATGGATCCTAGTATTAGTTTTCTATTACTGCTGTAACAAAATTAGTTACTTAAAAAAATATTTTTTTTTGTTTCACAGATCTGTAGGTTATAAGTCCAGCAACCTCAGCTGTGTCCTCTGTTTAGATTTAAAAGAAAAAAAGGCAATATGTTCGGAGGTCTGTGCTCTTTGCTGGAGGTTAATAACGTTAACAAGATCTGCAATGTAATGTAAGATATTCTGAGTGTAATCAGCAAGTGGTGAAAGTGGTAGGGGCCGAAATTCTGCTGACCACATAACATCACCCACCAAAATTCCTCCTCCTGTTCCTTTGTAGTCAACCGCTCTTATCATCTCCAACCCTTGGCAACCAATGAACTACTCTCCATGGTTATAGTTGTGTTTTTTTCCAGAATGTCATATACACGGAGTCATATAGTATGTCAACTTTTGAACCTAGGTTCTTTCACGTAGAATAATATATTTGAAATTCATCCATATTTTTGCAAGTGTTAAGATTTCTGACCTTTTTATTCCTGATGAGCAAATTGGATATACTAGGTTTTTTTTTTTTATTATCCATTCAACTTGAGTTTTTTTTTCCCCAGTATTGTGCTGTTATGTATAAAACTGTAATAAATACCCATGAACACTTTTTTTGCGTGAATACAAATTTTCTTTTCTCTTAGGTAAATAACTAGAAGAGGGATTGCTGGTTCATATGGAAATGTATGTATCCTTTATAAGAAAATGCCAAAAAGATTTCCAAAAAGACTGAACCATTTTGCCTTTCCACCACTGTGTCATGCTTCCTTGGTGAGGTTTTAGCTTGCAATCCCTTAATGACTAATGAAGTTGAGCACCTTTTCCTGAGTGTGATTGCTTTTTGTAGATATTGTTTGGTGTATGTGTGTTCAAATATTTTCCCCAATTTTAGTATGGCTGAATTTTGAAAATTCTTTTTACATTCTGGATACAAGTTATTCTAAATTTGATTTTTGAATATTTTTCCTAGTCTGTGCCTTATTATTTTTGACTCCAACATTATTTGATGAGGACATTTTTTAATAAATTGATGAAGTCCAATTTATTATTTTTTTTCTTTTCTGGATCATGCTTTTGGTGTCTGTGGAAGATTGAATTAAGTACCCCATTTTAGAAATGTTCTTAATTTTAATCCACATTCTTGTGGTGTGAACCTATTGTAAACAGAATCTCTTGAAGGTATTATTTTTAGTTATGGTATGGCCCAAATAAATGAGGGTGGGTCTTAATCTGTTTTTCTGAAGTCCTTTATAAACAGAAGAAATTCAGACATAGAAAGAGAAAGTCAGAAGTCAATGAAATCAGGAAGAGAAAGGAGAGGACATAGCCATGTGATGTGAATCAGGGGTAAAAGCTCAAGAATCATCAGCAAACAGTACCAGAGTCTTACAGACTTTGAGAAAGCATCACCCTGCTGACCCTCAATTTTGGACTTCTTTTAGCCTCAAAACCATCAACCAATAAATTCCCATTTTTTAAGACAACCCATTGTATGATAATTGTCATAGAAGACTGGTAAACAAATACAGTGCCATATCTAAGAACTCGTTCCTTTGTCAGAAAGATTTTCTGCTATATTTTCTTCTAAAATATTTATAGTTTTATTTATTACATTTAGGTCTATGATAAATATTGGGTAGACTTATATGTAAGGTGCCAAATATGGATCAAAGTTTATTTTGTTTTCATATTGTTCCAGCAGCATATAGGTTGAAAAAAAAATCTATCTTTGTTAAAAATCAATTGCTCAAATATAGAAAAAAACACTGTTTCAAGCCAAAAAAATATAATTCTCTTGCTTAAAAATTTTAATGCTTAAGAAGGAATAATTGCATTTGACTTGTTAAATGGCCTATTCCTGAACTAAAACACCTGTCACCGCTATATAATGTCTAACTCATAGTTAGTGTTAAATACTCATAGTTAGTGTTAAATACTATGTCTAACTCAAAGTTAGTGTTAAATACTTTCTCTAATAAGAAAAACACCCCTTAGATTGACACGAACTGCTGTCCTGGAGAAATCACAGAGGAGTTATCTCAGAATACAGCCTTCTCATCTAAAGCTCAGGCTTCACAGCAGTAGGTGATTCTGGTGTAGAGAAAGTACAAAGTTGCTAAATCTTTGATCACCATCATTCTCTGTGAATGGAATTTAAAATCTACATTCACTCTCTATACCCAGCCATTACCCAACTATATAGTCTCACACTAGATACCTAAACATCGAATCACTGCCAAAGACAATCCAAGAGACCATGCTCTTTCCCAATCTGATAGAACTGCTTCACGAGTGGTAGGTGTTTGCTTAATGGACACTTTCCTCCCATTCCCTCTCAATTCCATATATCCTTTTTTTCCCATTCAGGAAATAAAAGGCTAGTGCAGTATCCTTCCCTTTTAAATATATTTAGGCTCTTCTCAAAAGAGCTTACCCCTTGAGCTCTCCTTGCTTAATGGGTAAAATTAGAAACATCTTGAGTGTTTCTATGATTCCTATAATAACTTATCCCTGCTCATTTCATATGCTTCCAATTTTGTAGTTTAAAACATGGCAGTAGTGATGATGAGTTTTAAGGGTTGTCCTCAACAAATAAAATACTAAAAGAGTCCTGAGATTTTAGACTTTCAGCTTATTCATGTCCATTTAATTAGGGAAAAATTGACTTAATTAGAAATATAGCTTTTCACCTCAACTTTAGAAGCACAGTAATAGTCATCCCAAGCTGTGATTAAGCTGACTTTAGATTTAGTAGTATAAGCTAGAAGAAGCAAGTATTTCTATGAATGGAAAAAGCCAATGTCCTATCTGTGTCAGCTCATTTGGGGTTATTTAGAATTACCTTTTTCACCCTTAGACAGAATCCACATTTTCTACTTCCCACTAGTCTAGGCCCTAAAGAGGCCGTGTTTTCATTCTCCAATGCCTTGTTAAAAAATATATTTTTATTAGAGATATTGTGAATTTACAAAACAATCATGCACATGTGTGGAATTCCCATACAATACCCCTCCACTAACATACTACATTGTTGTGTAACATCTGCTATGGATTATGAGATAATATCATCAGACTATTACCACTAACTATGGTCAATAGTGTACATTTGGTATATTTTTCCATACCCCTCTTTTTATTAACACAGTACATCTTTAGCATTGACTCAAGAATATTACATTATTGTTGTTAACTATAGGCCACAAATTATATGTATTTTTCCCATGCTTCTCCATATTCTTACCACCTTGCAATAAAAGAGACAATGACAACTAAGGGAAATACATGGTGCTGGAGAGCATCTAAAAAGGGAGGAAAGATTGCTCAAAAGGACATATTTGGGGCATATGAAAAAATTGGAATATAGACTAAACTTTATATGAATTTTAAATTTCTTGTTCTTGATAAGTGAATTTAAGGTGGATATCTTTTTTTCTCAAGAAATATAAATGACAGTATCAAGTATTCAAGGAGCATGATATATACAACCTACAATCAAGTGTTCTGAAAATGGGCTGATGAATGGATAGACAAATAGACAGATAGATGGTTATGGACATAGATGAACTGATAGATTGATTGATAGAATGAAATGGCAAATGTGGCGAAATGTTAAAATTGGTGGATCTGGATATCTTAAGGGATAGGAGTATGTTGGAGTTCTCTGTACAGGGGTTGTGTTATTTTTATTACCATCCTCTAAATTTGAAAGTATTTCAAAGTAAGAAGTTTAAAATTATACAAAAGAAGAAGAAAGAAAGCAGCAATTGATTATTTGGAAAATTGTCAACCTATCCAGATATTGTGTTCTGAGACTAGGGCCAGAAGCAGTTCTACTTAGGACCTCCTTGAACTTTCAGAGAAGTGAGTCTCAGAAGACAGGCCTCCCCTGAATGTATAACTGAACAACGCTTTGTTAAAGAAGGTATGACTGAACATGGATCCAGTCAGCCATGTCCGGGGAAGTCCAGATTTGGAAATGCAGTTATCCAATGATCTTTGGAAAGTTCTATTTCCTGATAGTCTGAAATCCCTAGAAATGCACACAAAGCCAAAAAGAATTTTGCAAAATAGCAGGGCTCCTGAGAGCTCTGGAGACATCCAGACCCTATAGTTAGGACAGTTAGCTCAGGAGTTTGATGCCTTGTCAGTGGGCCCTACTTTGGAATTTATGCTCCACAGTGTGACAGAATTGGACTCAGTTGTGGTTTCCCTACACATGGCTCTTCTGACCCTTCCATTTGAACCTATGATTAGTACTAGCATTGATAGGTGTAAATTCAAGAGATTTAAATCTTTAGGTTGCCCATGTATGAGCTGGGCCCTGATTCTCAATGGTGTTGCAACACTTACTCTCTAGTTCATTGGACATATCCAGAACAACTAACAAGGAGATGCTGATGGACAATGACCATCCAAAGGAACCAAGAGAGTCTACAACTGCAAGCAAGGTAGTCCCATCCTCTGCCCTATGAGATTGAAGCCCCCTATTATTTAGAGGTAGAGTGGGCATCACCATCCCAGAATCCTCAGGATTGGGTAATGAACTATGGACCAAAGTAGACTCACTGGTGTTCTACTATAGGCTTATTGTGATTCTAGCAATGTAAGAACTTATATCATTGATGTGGAGGCAGTGACCACTGGAGGTTCTGAGGGCAGGGAAAGGGAAAAACAGGTGTATTATGGGGCATTTTTGTGACTTGGGAATTGTCCTAAATGACATTGCAATGACAGATAAAAGCCATCATATATCTTGCCATAACCTACAGAATTGTGCAGGAGAGAGTGTAAACTACAATGTAAACTATAATCCATGCTTAGTGGCAATGCTCCAAAATGTGTTCATCAATTGTAGCAAATGTACCACACTAATGAAGGATGTTGTAAATGTGGGAAAACATGGGAGGTGTAGGGAGCGGGGCATAGGGGAATCCTCTTTATTTTTTATGTAACATTTATGTAATCTGAGTATCTTTTTTTAAAAAAGATAAAAATACAATTTTATTTTCTGAACAGAACCACTGCCAGCCTAGACTGAAAGGACAAAGAAGGGATGAATTGAATGAAAAATGACATTAAGGGCAACACCATGGAAGCAAAGATCTGGACCAAAAAGACAAAAAGATCTACTTTAGCAAAGAGAGCAGGCATGTCCATTTGTGGTGAAAGGGCAGGTCTACCCCTGAATTTGGAGGGGGCAGGTCATTTGCCAAGGTGCTTGTAAGGGATGGACCTTGTTCAGGGAGAATGCCACCACCCCAAAGCTCAGAGATGGGAGGGGACTGTGCCTGCTTTTCACAGAGAGCTTGGCTGCTACCCCTATGCTCAGAGTGGGTGGGTTCTTTGCCCGGCATTGGCAGAGAACATGGGAGCTCTTCAAACATTTGGAAGTGGCGAGGCTGCCACTCCATCAAACCAGAAGACATAACATCAATTCAGATGACTTTCAGGCCTTGAAATATAGTGGAGTTTATCTTGCTGGGTTTTGAACTTGTTTGGAACCCATGACCTCTGTTGCCCTTCCAATTTCTTCCTTCTGGAATGGGAATATTTATCCTATGCCTGACATACCATGTACATTGGAAGCAGATACATTGTTTTCTGGGTTTTAGAGGTCCACAGATCAGAGGAATTTTTTCCTGGGGTGGATCACACGTATAACTGATTTTGGTGAGACTTTAGACTGAACATTGTTCTAAAAAGGCTTAAAGCTATTTGGATATTTTGATGAAATAAAAACATTTTGCATGTGGAAGAACATATACTTTTGGGGTCCAGAAGACTGACCATTGGGGATTGAGTCATGTTCCCCACATAAGGCATGTTAGGTCTTAACCTCTGATCCTTTGGGTATGAGCCCATTTGTAAAGAAAACCTTGAAGATATTATTAGTTAGGTTTTGCCCAAATTGAATTGACATAGTAATGCTGACCTCACTGAAGAATTTGGGAAGTCCTTCATTGTCTTCGTTTTTTTGTTGTTATTGGTTTGTTTGTTTCTATAAGATTTATACAGAATTCCTGTAATTTCTGAATATTTTTCAGAGGATTCACCAATGAAATTATTTGGGCCTGGAATTTTCTCTGTGTGAAAGTTTTCTCACTTTCTCTGTTTGTAGTTCTAATGTATTTCCAATTTTTAAAATCTTCACTATTCTGTTTTGTGTCTGTCTTATCTACCATTTATTAATTAGTCTAGCATTTGGGCATTGGTTTGTAGTGATTCGGTTTTCAAAGACTTTACTGGTGGCTCTGGGTGAGTCATGTACAAAAATAGGAAACCCTCTTTTCCAGCTTTTTCCTTTCCAAGATTTCCTCCACGTTCTCTTGCTCCCAGGGGCTCATTTTTATCATCCCTCTGACCAGATAGTTGGATTTCCAAAACACTATTACACAGTTTTGCCTGACCAGGGTCCCTCTGAGTCAGAGAGTAAAGAGTGAGTAGAAAATATGCAAACCACCCCTTACAGTCTTTATAGCACAGGGTTCATTTTTCAAGGTTACTCTGGCCAGGGAGTTGGGTTTTTTCCTCAGAATTTTAAGAGCATATGGTAATGTCATTATGCATTTAGGAGACTGGGGTCATCTTCTTGGCATAGTCAGAAAAAAGTAAAGAAGGCCTCTTTTCCTTGCACTTTGGCCAGAAAAACAGGGTTTCTCTTGGAGGGTGGAGATTTGATCCAGTTCAAATTATATATATATATATATAATATCCCAGAATAGGGAACTCACCCCCTTTGTGTTGTTCAAATTTTCACATTCCTGCCCAATCTGTTTGCTATTGTTTAATTTCTGCTATTGGTGGTAGTGGTGGTGATGGGGTTCCCACCCTGTGCTTATGGGAATGGCCAAATGCGGGACACCCAGCACTGGGCAGATAAGATTGACAACAGTTCCTTAGTTAAATACATATTCACAGCCTGGGGATGGGTGGGTGTGGTGGACCCAGCATGCAATGCAGAGTCACACAGGTCTTGTACTCAGGAACAGAGTGAACAAGCAGGGAGCCATGGGAGGCAGGATTTGTAGTAGCCAGAGGGTGGGGTTCTCCCTGGCTCCCCCAGTAGGATGGGATTGGCTTATTTAAATAATTATACCTGGCAGGGAATTGAAACCCAATAATCAGGGATAAGCAGAAATTGTATCTGGTCTCAAAGATAAGGATAGTTTTTTGGCCAGGGGACATTATTTACAGGATTAGAGTAGGAAGTGAATTTATTATAATTATTATTCATCAAAACAAAAAGATGAGTATATCATTTTAGCAGATAAACAAATAAGTCAATAAATACACAGTTTTTGCCATTAAATCTGCTTGATTGCACATGTCACAGCCCACTTTCTGAACTTAGTATTATCCCAATATTCAGAGAAAGGACATGAAGGGAAAGGAAGCAATTAGTAGTTTGCTTTTGATTTATTCCAAATTATATAAACTGTTACATAAAAAATATATTGATAAATGAAACTTTTTACATTTTGCAGCAATCAGGATTCAAAAGGCCTATGAAGAAGTAAATTTATAGTGGGTATCTATTATTAACATAATTATTATTGTTATTATATAGTCACCTAACTTCCCACACCTCAAAATAATTATAGCAATAATATTAGTAATTATAATGATATTAAACATTTATTCCACAATAAAAATAATATTTAAATCACATAGCTCAGTGCCTGGCATATAGTAGACACTTAAAAGCACTAGGTATAGTTAGTTATCTTTTTTCTCTTTTTTTTTTAGGGGGTACCAAGGTTTGAAACCGGGACTTCATATATATAGGAATCAGGGGCTCAACCACTTCAGCTGCATCTGCTCCCCTAAAAAGTTATCTTTTAATCTTCCTAATGATATAATAATTAGCAGTAATATTGCTTACAAAATTAATCATTATTTTGTGGATGATCAGTTAAGTTAAACATTATCTGTCTTTTATATCATCTTCCAGTTCTTTATTCATATGTAAAGCATTTAGTATTTCTTTGATTGTCTTTTATATAACTCAATGTTTTTAAGACATCCTAATCACATTAGATATCAAAAATATTTATGATTATGTTAAAAGAAACACTTTAAAATCTTCTGATTAAACACCTTGTCTAGAACAGAAATTACCATTTATTGATCAGCAGTTAATTGTCGTTTGTCATTCTACCAAATCAACAACACTGATGACCTTTTAGAGAATAAGAAGAAAACTGTCAAGCACATCCTTCCAGTCCCTTAAACACTTTTTTTCAAGTAATCTGTTTAGGTAAAAAGACAAAGCCCCAGTAAAACTCTATAATTAATAGAAGGATTGGTTTATTAGGTATTTTCTCAGTCCTTGAAAGATGTCCTTTTGGTGTACTTGTAGGGAGGCAAGTTATATTCTTATCCCTTCATAAAACTTAGGAAATTAATAATTTGGTGTACTTCATGACCTGAAATTAATATGTTTATCATCAAACAATTATTACCAGTGACCTTAAATAATGCGAGCAATTGTTTACTATAATTCTTACTGCTCATGTAGTATAATTACAGTGTTAGCAGGAACTGTTTTACTTATTTCAATTATTTTCTATGAAAAATATATTTTTATAAGGAAAGGATTCACTGGATCTATGTTGTCAAATCTATTTAGAGAATTTTCAGTTCACAGACCATTGACCCAATAAGCTGTAGTCATTATGTTCATTAGAGTTCAATAGATGCCAGACATTGTGGTAATGCCTCAATTCAGCCTTCAAAGTGAAGACACAAATGGTTAGCCTAATTGTAAAGAGCAAGTACAGGGTGGGTTGAAGCAAATATATTGAGTGGTCATATAAAAAATAATGCGTGGTTCTTCAGATTTGAAGAAGGAAGTATTGACTCACCTCTCATAAAATTGTTGATTTTCTAGTTCTACCATTACATTCTCTTCCCAGCCTTCTTATATCTGATAACTCCAAGCTTTGAGTCTACTAGCTGAAGTGTGAGGATCCTGCGGCTGGCCAAAACCCTGTGTGAGTTTTCAGGCCCAAACAAAGGCATTTAGAAAGGCTTTACCTAGCAGACCTGCCCAGGAAAAGCTGCTCTCCTCACAAAACATGGTACATGGCCAGTGTGCTGCAGTTTCTGAGGCAGTAACAGTCAAGGACTCAGAAGGCCCTGACTAGTTATACTCTTACACTTATCCATTCCCAAACAGAAGACTTCCCCAGGTGCCTCTGTTAAGACCTCCTTATAAGGGGGTGGAGATAAAGACCTGAAAGACACTCCACTCTGACTCAGTATTCAGTACTTTTCTGGCTCCTACCCACCTCTCTCCCTCCAGGCCCCAGGTCCATAAAACTGCAGGAGCCTTTTATGCTGGGCTTCCTCAACAGAGAAATGGCCCCACATCTGTGCTAACCCATGCTCAGTGGCACAGTTCCATGGGGAAAACAGAACAGTAGCAATAGGCATCCTTCCTCTTTTTTTACCCTCTTGCTTATACTGTCACAGTAAGTGAATAAGCTGGTACTTCCATTTTCTCTTGATTTTTGTTTTAATCAGTTTCCTTGGACACCTGGCAAAATTTCTTCACCTAAATATTTAGCATTATGTTGCAAATAGTGTAGTTAGCTCCCGAAGTTATTTCATTTTTGACTATGGCCTGCCCTACGGATATATCCATGTTGTCTTGGAAGGATAATGAATAGGGACCATTTAGTAAGATAGAGCCTATGGTCCATTCTGGGTGCTTGTAAGTGAATTTTGAGGAGGCTTTTCTGTTGAAAGCTAATCCCAAATTTCTCCAGGCCCTGTCACCATAAAGATACATGGATAGGATAAACAGGTTCACTTAAATAGTCAGAACAGTATTTACTCTGGTTCTGCTTCTATTTACCAAACAGAATTGAAGACACAAATGGTTCACCATCAAATACATTTTGGCTGCTAAAAGAATTTTCTAGGACACATCTTCCTGCTTAAGGTTGCGTTGAAATTATCCCTCTTGTGACTGTTTCCAGGTATCTCAGTTTGATATAAGAGCACCACTTCCTGCTGTTATGTATTATTCCACAACAAGGTCCTTGGACTTCCTACCTTGTAATATGTCTGTTGGTCTTTCTGGGGCCAGGAATCATGTCTATATATTTTGCTACTGATGTATACCAAGTACAATGTTTACACATTTTTTTTAAGCTATGTTTTTTTTTTTTCATTTTTAAAGAAACTTTAGATTACATAAATGATACATAAAAAATAATAGAGAATTCCTATATACCCTACCCCCTCCACCAACATTAACATCTTTCATTAGTGTGGTATATTTGTTACAATAGATGAAAACGTATTGAAGCATTGTACTAGCCAAGGACTATAGTTTACATTATAGTTTATACTCTGCCCTGCACAATTTTATAGGCTTTGACAAAATGTATTATTGCCTGTATCTGTCTTTGCAATGTCATGCAGGAAAATTCCAATGTCCCAAAAATGCCCCCGTGTTGCACCTGTTTTTCCCTCTCCCTCCCCTCAGAAACTCTGGTGACCACTGCCTTTATAGCACTGATAAGAGTTCTTCCATTGCTAGAATAATCATAAGACTACTTTAGTCCAAAGTTGCTTTCCACCTTTATGTTTGTTCATTTCTCAATTTTGAGAATTTTGGGATGGTGATTAAACATTGTTTTCAATAAAATTGCATTGAATTGATATCATATATCTTCTGTTATTGTCCATACTAGGACAGGTATAACTATCTTCTACCTCCTCTTTGCTATACTCAGGCACCAGAATTCAAACCATTGCATGGGGTTTTAGGTTACTAACAATTATCTAAAAGCTATACCTCTTTACTTGCTTAATTTTCTTTTTACAAATTTCCCTTCTAAGATCTTTGGCATAACTACCATTGTCTCTTGTTTGGCCTAAAACATTCATCCCATGAGGACAAGAAGAAGAAATTATTCCAAAAGATGATAATGAAAGCCAGGTTCCAAACCTTACCCATTTCCAAAAAGAGAGCACTATGCCCTTCTCCGAGGTAAAGAGAAAGTTTGATGCAGCCACATTTATAATGGAAAAACTGATCTTTGGTTAAAATTTTTAAAATGTTGGACTCTAGAAGAGCAAAGGGCATAGGCTCCATGAGGCATGCTGCGTTTCAGTTTTAGGTGCTGAAGAAAATATTTTAAAATGTCTTTAGAATGTAATTATTTAGCATGAGTCTTATCCCACAAATTATTTTTTTTAAAACTGACTTAGAAAGGGGTGAGTAATACAGTTTGACAGATTACATTTAACTGTGAGATGTTATCTAACCCAATTTCCCTATGGCTAGGTGAGGATGAGACTGGATGATGGCAGACAAATTGAAAAGAATACAAACTTTATGTTGTCCTTAACAAGATATAAGCAGCATATATTATGTAATATGTCCAGAAGGATTGGGAAACTGAGAAGAGAATAATGAATTTTTAAAAAGTTACCTTGTTTTTGCTTCTCAAAAATGCAGCATATACTGTTTCTGTATTGCATCTTCATTTTTTATGTCTGGTATCTTTTACTTTTAACAATTTCCAGAATAATTAGTTAGTGTTCTATCAGCCTCCAATGATGTTCAAAGATGTTTTTTGCTGTAGTTGAATGTTATTTAAAAACACAACAATTATAAATATATATATATAAGTCTGAATTATTTTTGATGTCCAAATTGTCTCATCTTTTACTTTGTGTGAGCCACTTTATTCTGGCTCTTGGGTTCTACCGGCATAATATTTTTTCTAGCTTCATCTTGCATTTTTCTGTTCTAAAAGTAGAATCAGTCATTCTCTTAGTGAATGAGAGTATTTACAGATCCATGGGATTCTCTGGATATTCATTTCTTTTGAGTTGTTATAGCATCTTAAGATGGTTCAGTGGACAAAGCAAGGAAATACAAACTTTTCAAGAAGGAAAATTTATTTTCATATTGCTATTTCCAATTCAAATTTGAGGTTACTGGATTTTAATTAAATTCTTAGATCCTATACCAGAATCTTTTTTTCTCTTATACTGAAAATCTTGGTTCCTGAGGATTTGAACACACTTATTTATTTGCTTTATCCTATTATATACATGAATTCATATAATAACTTCAAATAAAATACCTAAATTACTTTTAACTATTAGATTAATTATGTAATTTAAGATTTTCTTTCAGTTTTTGTCTTTGGACATATTCCTGTAATAAGGTATCATGTAACTATGGTTATACCTTGCCAATTATCTTGTTCAAAATATTAGAATTCCTCTTGGCATCTAATACTCAAACTGCATTGAATAAATTCATCTATTAATTTAATAGTTCATCTGGATATTTAAGAAACTTTTCTTTTTTTTAAATTTTCTTAATTTTTAATTACACTTTCTAAAGTCAAAAATACTTTTATGCACAAGAATGTCTTGAATTTCCATTAAAATAAAATGGTAAAACTCAGAATATTACTTCTTTGGAACATGCAGAGTGTCAACAAAAGCACCTAAGATGTTGCTGGTGCTAGGATAGGCAATGAGAAGTCTAGCTCAGTAAAAGCCTTTGTCAATAGTTTACATTGGTCTTGAATGTTGTTTCCTCGGTGCTTTTTTATGTTTATTTTTAAAAAATTTATTGAAGTATATCATTGATATATGAACATATGTAAACATAGTGTATAGTAAAAGTTGTTAGCATATAATAAATATGCACATAACATCGTACAGGGGTCCCATATATCACCTCACCACCAACAACTTGCATTGTTGGGAGACATTTGTGACAAATTATGAAAGAATATCATCAAAACATTACTCCTGGGAGCGGATGTGGCTCAAGCAGTTGAGTGCCTGCCTCCCACATGGGAAGTCCTAGGTTTGGTTCCAGGTACCTCCTGAAAAAACAAACAACAAGCAAAACAAATGATATAACCAACTCAGGGAAGCCAATGTGGCTCAGTGGTTGAGTGCCAGCTTCCCACTTAAGAGATCCTGGGTTCAATTCCTGGTCCCCGGTACCTAAAAAAAACAAAAACAAAAAACAAACAAACAAAAAAAAACCCCAAACAATACTGCTAACTATAGTCCATATCTTATATTTGGTGTATTTTTCCCCCAGCCCACCCTATTATTATTTTTCTCACATATTTTTATTACAGAAGTTGTGATCCTACTAAACAATCACACATATGTGTAGAATTCCCAAACAACACCTTTTCACCAATATGCTATTTTTTCATATATTATATATACTCTTTATGTTTTTCATATCATATAGATTCATTCTGTTTATTTTGAGAATGTTTATTTTACAATGATCATGATTTTTATTTATTTATTTTTTATAATTTTTTTTATTTTATAAAATATACTTAGATTACATAAATGTTACATAGAATATATAGGGGATTCCCATATGCCCCACTCCCCACTTTTCCCCACATTAACAGCTTCTTTCATTAGTGTGATACATTCATTGCAATTGATAAACACATTTTGGAGCATTGCCATTAAGCATGGATTATAGTTTCCACTGTAATTTACACTCTCTCCCACCCAACTCTGTAGGTTATGGCAGGATATATAATGACCTGTATCTGTTTTTGTAATGTCATTCAGGATGGTTCCCAAGTCCCAAAAATGTCCCCATATTATACCTGTTTTTCCCTCTTTC
Organism: Cabassous unicinctus; assembly: GCA_029593785.1. Classification (NCBI taxonomy): domain Eukaryota; kingdom Metazoa; phylum Chordata; class Mammalia; order Cingulata; family Chlamyphoridae; genus Cabassous; species Cabassous unicinctus. Next base: position 49,439 of record JAQZBX010002181.1, read on the forward strand.
TACTCCCAAACCTCCAATGGCCACTACCTCCGCATCAATGTTGATCATGATTTTAAATAACAAAAAAAATCAAAATAAAAGAAATCATTTCCACTAGGACTTCTTGAAATTTTACTGTTTTCCTCTCTTATATGTCTTCTTATCAAGAAATAAGTAAAATATTTAAATATTTGGATCTCTTCTATATTTGTTCATTTCTTTAACACAGGAATCCTGTGACAGCAGCCAGGACACCGATTCCCAGGACCTCCTCTGATCACTGTTGGGCACTAAACCAGAAGAGAGACTGGGGCTTCGGGAGTCTGAACGTGGTCAGTGGCCATGAGTGATGCTGATGGTGGAAAAAACAGAAATGAAAGAATCACGAGCTGCTCCCATCCCAACCCTTCCCAGTCATGCCCCGACTTGCTCAGCTTTTAAGGCAGGTTTTGTTTGAGACTAACAATTGGAGCACCTTTGCCATTTGCCACTCTGGAAACCCCAAACCTATCCTACCTCAGTGCCCAGGACTGCCTACTCTCCTGGCCCAACAAGTGCACTATCCCTCTCTCTCCTCCCTCTCTTTTCTTATGTCTCCAATTGAGACAGAGAACCAAACATTTACAACAGACTATAAAAACAACATTTATTGCCTTAATACTGAGTGAATGAAAAGTTTAAAAATTTTCTAGAAGAGGAAGATCATATAAGCACTCTCAGGCTAAAATCTCAGAATTCCTAAGAGTCATCTGGCCCAGAGATTCAAATATAAGTATTACATATGCACACTTGACCTTCGTTCCACTTTAATGTTTTGTGTGTGTGTGTGTGTAATCACATGTTTGTGCATTCATCACCCCAATCACTCCCAGAGAACTTTCATTATTCCAGTAATAATAATAAACCAAAATAAAACCAAGCAAAACTCATGACCTCTCAATCTCTCTATGCTTCCCCTGCCATACAGAGTTGCTATTCTTTTTCCCTCTCTCTAGTATCTTTGTATTTATATTTTGTAAAAACAGTCTTATATATGCAATATCACCCATATTCATGCTATACATGAGATTTTACGATCTTATAAAGTCCCATGATATACTTTTTAGCTCTCCTTCTGGTAATATACACTACCTTAGACTTTCCCTTTCAACCACTGTCCTACCTATCATACAATAGCATTGCTAGTTGCAAACACCATGGTATGCTTTAAGCATTTCTGTTCATTTCCAAAGATTTACAAAGGACCTGTGGTGGTTAGGCCTCTTGGGGAGTCATTTACAATCAATTGACTGATGAAGAGAAAACTCGGGCCTGGTTTACAGATGGTTATGCTTGATATGCAGGTATCACCCGAAAGTGAACAACTGCAGCACTGCAGCCCTTTTCTGGGACATCCATGAAGGATAGTGGTGAGGGCAAATCCTCCCAGTAGGCAGAACTTTGAGCAGCAGTACACCTGGTTTTTCATTTTGCTTGGAAGAAGAAATGGCCAAAAGTGCATATGTACAGATTCATGGGCTGTTGCCAATGGTTTGACTGGATGGTCAGGGACTTGGAAAGAACACGTTTGGAAAATTGGTGACAAAGATGTCTGGGGAAGAGGTATGTGGATAGACCTTTCTAAGTGGGAAAAACATGAACATATCTGTGTCCCACATGAATGCTAACCAGAGTGTGACTTCAGCAGAGTAAGATTTTAATTATCACGTGGATAAAACAACCTGCTCTGTGGCAAACGTGTATTTCCCCAATGGGCTCATGAATAAAGTAACCATGGAGGTAGGGATGGAGAGTATGGATGGGCTCAGCAAGATGGACTTCCCCTCACCAAGGCTGATTTGACTACAGTCACTGCTGAATGCCCAATCTGCCAGCAGCAGAGACCCTCACTAAGCCCCTGAGGGTCCCTCACTCAGCACCATTCCCTGAGGTGACCAGCCTGCTACCTGGTGGCTGGTTGACTACAATAGACCACTTCCACCTATGCAATTCACTGGTATTACCATGTTTCCCATCACCTGAAGCAGCTGGATTGATAGAACTATGGAATGGTCTTGTGAAGACTCAATTACAGTTCCAACTAGGTGGCAATACCTTGCAGGGCTGGGGCAATGTTCTCCAAGAGGCTATGTATGCTCTAAATGAGCATCCACTATATGATGCTGTTTCTCCCATAACCAAGATTCATGGGTCCAGGAATCAAGGGGTGGAAATGGGAGTGGCCCCACTCACTATTACCCCTAGTGACCCACTAGGAAAATTTTTGCTTCCTGTCCCTGCAACAGTCCCTAAGCTCTGCTGGTCTACAAGTCTTAGTTCCAAAAGGAGGAGTGCTGCCACCAGGGAACACAACGATTCCATTGAAATGGAAGTTAAGACTGCCACCTGGCCACTTTGGGATCTTCTTATCTCTGAATCAACAGGCAAAGAATGGAATTACTGTACTGACTGGGGTGATTCATCTTGACTATCAAGGGGAAATAGGTCTGCATCTACATAATGAGGGTAAAGAGGAGTTTGCGTGGAATACAGGAGATCCTCTAAGACATCTCCTAGTACTGCCAGGCCCTGTGATTAAAGTCAATGGAAAATTGCAACAACCCAATCCAAGCAGCACTAACAATGGCTCAGAATCTTCAGGAATGAAAATTTGGGTCACCCTACAGGCAAAGAACCATGGCCAGCTGAGGTGCTTGCTGAGGGTAACAGGAACATGGAATGGGTAGTGGAAAAAGGTAGGGATAAATATGAACTTTGACCACATGAGCAGTTACAGGACTTTAATAGTCATGAATCTTTCTTCCTTGTTTCATTATGAGTATGATTGTACATGTACACAAAACAAATTTCTTTGTTGTCTTCCTCAAACTTTTCCTTTATCATATGACAAGTTGTATTAGTTTCATGTCATAATATTTAAGGATGTCAAGTTTAAGAGTCCCTATTACCTAAGGACTTGCACCCTATTCTATAAGGAATTAATGCATTTCTGTTTGTACTCAGGACAGTAGAACATTGTTAGGAAGAAATATATGTATTCATGTCTGTTACAGTTTTTGCTTAGAGACTATGTATGGTTTACAGTGATGTGTATGGCTGCAGAGTTGACATGGGGTGGCTTGTGATGGTTAAGCTAATGTGTCAACTTGTCCAAGTAATTGTGCCTAGTTGTTTGGTCAAGTAAGCACTGGGCTAATTGTACTATGGGCTTTAGTTATCAGTGAGTTTACTGCATAGATAGGCGATTACATCTACATTGACCAGGGATATTGTCATCAACAATGAGTGACACTTTATCTGATCAGTTGAATGCCTTAAAAGGGGAAGTTATTTCAGCTTTCAGAAAGAATTTCTCAGCTCATCTTTGACAGCCATCATCTCCCCAAAATTCATCAAGTACCTTGATTGGACTTTCCTTTAAGCCCCTGATTTGCAGCCTCCCTGCTGAACCTAGATTTGTGCATCCCCACAGTCATGAGAGATAATCTGATAAATAGCATTCTATTTAAGATATCTCCTGTTGATTCTGTTTCTCAAAAAACCCTGACTAATAACCTTTTTATCAATTCTGCACAGATTAACCCTCAGCTTTCCATTTTCTACTCTCCTTCTACTTTCTAGAGACCTATATTCTAGTTATTAACTCCATGAGTTTACACAGTATATTTAGTTCATAATGATGCAATTATACAGTATTTGTCTTTTTATTTAGCCTTTTTCCCTCTCTTGAAGTATAAGACCTAAAAATGTTGAAGAGAAGTGCTGAATAAATGTGAATAAGAACATAATATAATATTTTGATAAAGGAAAACACTGAAAACATATAACATGGTGTTGAATATGCCAACAACCAGTGGTTACCATAATATTATAGTGAACAAGAAGTTATTTGGATAGTATGTGGTGTAAAATGTATAGTCTAAGAAGAACAACTAATTCTTTGTTAGAAACAATTGTGAATACAATTGTGAAATAAGTAGTACAATGGACAAAGACTGAGAGTGATAGCATCATCCTTTTCCTAACTATGTTGATCCTTCTAAAGGTAATGACATTGTTTGAGAAGCTGAAGTTATGAAGGACATTATTTTGGAAGCACAGGCCTTCTTGTGAGATTTTTTTTGCAGGAGGAGAAGAAATTGCCTGATCTCAAACTCTCCAAAGACAGGCCAAATTTAATGTTCAGGATTAACTATAAAATGTTAAAATAAAGTATTATTAGTGGATTTCCAGGAAGATGGCATCAGACTGAATAGGCAGGGCTCAACTCTCTCAAAAAAAGCAATGGCGGAAGGGCAAAAAATTTCCAATAGACCTGCTTTGTAGATCTGCAGACCAGGAGAGTTCTGTGCACTTCCCAAGAAGGCAAGGGACAGAGAGACAATATGCTGAAACAAAAACCATGAGTTATAATCTCTTGTACCTGGAACGGCACCCATACCCCACCCTAAAGTTGAAAAGCCTAGAGAAAACCTGTGGCTCAATCCAGCCAAGTGAGAGGGGAACAGACATTACCTCCCTCGGAAGAGGGAGAGTGAAGCGGCAGGTGAAGAGTGATTTCTCTCCATTGAATTTGGCAAGCAAAGACTGCTTAAATCTTGGCTTTGGCCAGGCCAAGATCATGGGCAACTGGAGGTAGAAAGAGTCATCTATGTCGAAAAGATTTGCCAATGTTCATCATCTTTTGGTTGGACAGAAAATTGCAAGGAGAAAAATTGCTTTTAGGTGTCTCTTGCCCCAGTACCCTTGATTTGGCCTGCAAACCATTAGTGAGTCACTGGCCCTATTTTGATAACTTAAGCTGGGAAATTTTAAAGACTTAGAATAAATTGAATGAAAAATGAAAGAAGAGCTACAAAACAAAACCATTATTCAAGAGAGAGAAATTGATAATCAGATTAATTAACCAACATATTGAGATGTCTAGACAAAAGGAAAAAATTACAAGTCATGCTAAAAACAAGAAGATATGGCCCAACAAAAGGGAAAAAAAACAACAACAAAATTATGACAAGACACAAGATTTAAGACAACTAATCAGTGATAATCACATAAATCTCCTAAATGAATTCAAGGAATTGAAGGAAACTATGACTAAAGGGATGAAGGATATTGAGAAGCATTGGGTGAACATAAAGAACAATTTTATAGCCTGCAAAGAAAATTAGCAGTGCTTATGAGAATGAAAAATACAATGGATGAGATAAAAAATACATTAGATGAATATGACAGAAGATTTAGATTGATGGAGGACAGAATTAGTGAAATCAAGGACAGAACATCTGAACTTGAATGGACAGGAGAACAGAAAGAGAAAAGAAAGGAAAAAATGGAACATAGTCTCAGGGAATGAACGACAACACAAAATGCAAAAAACATATGCATTATTGGTGTCCTAGAAGGAGAAGAGAATGGAAAAGTGGTTGAAAGAATATTTGAGAAAATAATAAATGAAAATTTTCCAACCCTTATGAAATACATAAATATCAATATCCAAGAAGGAAAACACACCCCAAACAGAATAAACTCAAATATACCTACTCTAAGACATCTACTATTCAGAATGACAATTACCAGTGACAAAGAGGATTCTGAAAACAGTGAGAGAAAAGCAATGCATCATATACAAGGGAACCTCAATAAGACTAAGTGTCAATCTCCCATCAGAAACCAAGGAGGTGAGGAGAAAGTGATATGATGTATTTAAGGTACTGAAAAAAATAAAAGTACTATCCAAGAATTCGGTATACAGGAAAACTGTCCTTCAAAAATGAGAGTGAGTTCAAAGTCTTCACAGACAAACAAAAACTGAGAGTATGTTACCAAAAGACCAGATTCACAAGAGATATTAAAGGAAGTGCTACAGTCTGAAAGGAATAAAAGGGTGAGAGACTAGGAAAAGAGTGTAGAAAGGAGATTATTAGTAAGGGTAACATATAAGGTAAAAAGACAGACAATAGCAAAATATTACAATGTAAAGCCAAAGTAAAAAATGGATGAAATAAGTACTTTCTTTGCAGTAATAACATCGAACTTTACTGGATTGAATTCCTCAGTCAAAAAATATAAAATGACAGAATGGATAAAAAAAATATGAGTCACCTATACACTGTCTGCAAGAGAATCATCTTAGACATAAGGACATAATCAGGTTGAAAGCGAAAGATTGGGAAAAGATATTCCATGTAAATAGTGATCAAAAAAGAGGTTTTTCCCAATATTGGAAAAAAATGATTTTAAAGACAAAACCATTGTAAGGGATGAAGAAGGCCATTATATATAATTAAAGAGGCAATTAACTAAGAAGAAATAACTATACTAAATATTTATGCACCTAACTTGGGTGCCCCAAGATACATCTCTACAATAATAGTTGGAGTCTTCAATATACCACTATCAGCATTGGATAGAACATTGGGACAAAGGATAAATAAAGAAACAGAAAGCTTGAATAATATGATAAATTAACTAGACCTAACAGACATTTATAGATTATTACATCACAAAACAGAAGAATATATGTTCTTTTCAAGTGCTCAGGAGAGACCATATGTTAGGTCATAAGACAGGTCTCAATAAATGTAAAAAAAGGAGCGCCAATCAAACCATGAACAGTTTAAAAGAACTTAAGAATCTATACATTATTGTGTTTTCCTTGAGAGATGACATGATTAAAAAATAAGCCTTCCTTTTAAAAATAACCCTATACTTCTTAGATGACTCAACAAACACATTTATGAACGTAAACAAAGAAATAGAAGAGAAGCTCCATTTTTCAATATTTGTCATGCAAGGTATTGAGAACGTTATAACATTCAACAAAGCCTCCCTTTTCAGGGCTTTTTTTTTTTCACACCACAATTCCAAAATTATAGAGGCTGTTTGTCAGTTCCTCTGATACTGGTAGTTTTTCTAAAATTACTCTTTCTTCACCAAATCATTTCCATAGTCACTTTCTTCATCAGCCATCTACAAACTCCTAACCATCCTCTTCTCCCACATTTCTCAACTTTCTTACTTTCAAGTATCCCCTTGATTGAGGGAATAACATTTATTAGAAGAAATTTCCAACTTTTAATTGTAAATTACTGTCTGTACTTAAAAAGTATTCCCGGTTGTTATTAGACAAGGTTTATTTCAAACATAATATTTATGATACAGGATACAAATTGTACAAGTTATTGAATGTACCAAAACTGTTAACACCTATTTTATTTGTTGACAGGAAGTAATGTTTTAAATATTTTCCATCTTAACTTGAATATTTTCTACGTATATAAATGTATTTTGTTGAGTTTCAGTTATATTCTAGGAACTCTGGTTGGTGTGAAATGCATTATATTTTTTTGCCATTTTATAATAGTTGAAAAAAGGTTTCTGATTAGTACCTAAATACAGAACATCTCATTTTCAGAAATTGATGGTAAGGAGGATTCGTCTACTATATTTTAAAATTACTTGAAATAATATTTTTATGTAGTTATGTCAGCAACTAGCTATACAGAGAGAGTCATTTCATTCATTTTTAATTTAAATTTCTTTTTGTTTTCATTTAATTTGTTCCCAAATCTAAACTATTGTTCTAAGTACATTCACAGAAGTTTTGCCTCCATATTTGTCCCTGCAGCCCCTTTCTCTTTTTTTTTCCTATAAGAAACCATTTTTTATTAGTTTTTGCTTTATCTGTCTACAGTTTCCTTTTAGATCTAACCCAAATAAATATAATTGATGGCATCAGTCTCCTTTAGTACATAAAATGTAGCGTGCTATAAATATTTTTCTGCAACATGCTTTCTTTTTAAGCTTAAACATATATCCTGAAAATCATATCACAATAGAACATAATCTCTTCAACATTCTTTTTTAACATCTGCATAGTAATCACCTAGTTAGATGTATCACAGAATATTTAATCAGTTCTCTAGTAATGGTTTTTATTTTATATAGTTTTTTGCTATGTGAGCAATTAAACAGCAAATTACAAAGCCATTTTATATTTTTTCCAGTGTGTCATTGGTATAGATTCCTAGAAGTGCAGTTTTTGAGTCAAACACACACATGATTTTTCTAATTTTTCAGAATTTCTTTTGTGTGGGTGTGTATTGTTAACTTTCAACCATTGAAGTTATCAGCTATCACTCACTAAGGAATTAAATGGTAAGGACCATTTGGCTTCTCTGGCATCATCCATGGTGACATTAATCTAAAGATTGTTTCATGACTGAGAAACTAGGACACTCACTGTTATCCTCAACTTTAATTTGCTGCCACATCCAGCCAAAAACCAATTTATACATTGAGATCAAACTAAACACAATTATATCCTTTAAATTTTCTCTTTATGATTACAACATCCTTCTTCCACTTCTCTCACTCTTTCTCGAAAAGGATCCTCAACGTTTCATGAAATAATACTTTATTTTTTTATCCAAAATTCATATAATCACTTAGACTCACTTACTTCCAGTTGAATTTAAGATTTTCCATTAAAGCAGGTTTCAGTAACCATCTCCTGCACACACCACTGAATTCTCCATGTTCATCTCAATTGCTAGATAGTCCTTATATAAGCCACTATAAATTCATGTTATACAATCCCAAATGGACCTCCAAATACTCAGAATCACTTCAACCTTCCTAAGTGTCAGCATAGTGTAAAGAGCTCATGCTCTGAAGTCAGAAAGGTGTAAGGGCTTGTATCCTGGTACCGACATCTACAAACTAAGTATATTTGGGAATTTTACTTAAATGTTCAGAGACTTGATTGCTTCATCTGTTATTTGTTTCATCAGTTTCTATCATTTTAATATATACATTTTTGGTGTCTCTTTGCCTACTTCCCTCAGTATTTACATGACTTAATTACTTTTAAAATGCAAGGAAGAAACAAAATACTTCTTTAAGTGATAACTGAGTTAGTCCTAGTTTCTAATTCCATAATTACCATACCTTCCTACAAAAGGAATAAAAATGTTATTTTGCTCTTTATAGCCTCTATTCCTTCTCTTTTGATGCTAATGTCTATTTCTAGGATCATCTATATATCTAGGTTTGTCATCCTCCAAGTACCACTTTTGCATTTATAACTTTGTGATAATTTATACTTAGCCATAAAACTTCAGACTTAATTACCTATGATTAAAATAGAATTGTGTTTTCTCATATTTCTTTTAATTGACATCCCTCTTTGTATTGGTATCACTATTCTACCAATCACCTTAGACTTTTTTTTCCTGTTTCCATAACCTATACAATTATTTGCCATGTGTTCTACAGTTCCTTAATTTCAAATGTATTTTTCATCCACCTATTCATGTATGCATCCATTCAAAAACTATTTAGAATGAAAATATATGCCATTCATATATATTAAAAAATACTATAAATCAGTGATAGAGGCCCTTCTATTACGGTGCTTACTATCTAATAAAGACAGATAATTAAACAAGCATCAAAACAAAATATACATAGTTCTATGAAAAAGGACACACAGGATGTCACAGGAGAACAAACCAAAATTTCCCAAATAGGGTGTGTGTGGGAAAACCTGATCAGGGATGATTCCTAAGTGGGAATGTTATTTAAATCAAGACCTGGAGTGTTAGTAGAAGTTAACCAAATGAGGAAGAGAAGAGAAAGCATCCTCAGCAGAGTAAACCTCTCTTAATAATATGCAGAAACAAGAAATAACATGATAGAGAATTGTGGGAAGGTGGCATTGGATTAGGAAAACAGGGCTCAACTCTCTCTCAAAAACTATAAAGGAAGAGCCAAAAGCTGTCTGACGGACCTGCTTAGGGGGTCAGCAGAAGAGGACAGTTTTTCACAACTCCCAGGAGTTTAAGGCACAGAGAGATAAGAACCCGAAACAACAAATGTGAGTTACCAAACCCCCAAGGCAGCCAGGAAGGGCTCCTACCCCATCCTTCTCCAAAATATTAAGCTGTGGAAAAACCCCTGGCTCACTGCAGCTGACTGAGAGGGGACTCAAACATCTTCCTCTCTGTCAGCTGTTACAATGGAAAAGGGAAGAAGAGTCAAGGCTTTTCTTCAGTGAATCTGGCCAGCAGTGCCCACTTTGAATCTTGGCTCTGACCAGACCAAAACACAGGAAAATGGAGCTTGAAAAACCTCTCTGGAAAAGTATGCTGATAAGCCCCATCTGCTGGCTGTTCTGAAAACTGCATGGGCAAAAACTGTCTTTTGTCTTCTTAATAACCTAACTTCTGGGAGAAAGTCTGCATGCCATTAGTGAGTCCCTGGCATGATTTTGATAACTTAATCTGAACAATTTTAAAGACTTAGACTAAGTTGAACCAAATATAAAAGTAGAGCTGTGGAAAAAAAAATAGGTGAGAGAGAGAAATTGGCCATCAGAGTAAAGTCACTATCTTAGTCAGCCAAAGGGTTGCTGATGCAAAGTACCAGATCTATTGGCTTTTATAAAGGGTATTTATTTGGGGTAGAAACTTATAGTTAACAAGCCCTAAAGAGTCCAACTCAAGGTACCATAAGAGGTACTTTCTCACCCAAAGTCATTGCCACAAGTTGATGCAAGATGGTGGGTGATGTTTGTGAGGGTTCAGACTTCCTTCTTCCTCTTAAGGCTCCATGGTCCCAGCTTCCTCTGAACTCAGTTGTAGGCTGGCATAAACCTCATCACGTTCACTGGGGTTCATGAATTTCCAGTCTCAGCTTCTCTGTTCTCTCCACAAGATCAGCTGTAGACTATCAGTCTCATCTCTCTTCCCAGGGCTGTGACTATGGAACACTCCCTCTTCCTGCATATCTGCTTCTGTGTTCTCCTTCTCTGTGTATTTACTTCCATCTATTTGATTTAGCATCTGTTTATATAGCCCACAACTGTAGGCTAGCTCTAGGTGGGGACTTAAACCAAGTTGCCCTAATGATGTGGACAAATAAAAGCCCTAATGTTGATTAATAATGTAAAAGTGAAACCTCTGAGTCTAATATAATCTAATACATTCAGAGGAACAGACCAGTTTACAAACACAATCAGTATTACTTTTCGGAATTCATCAATAATATCAAACTGCCACTGTCACAAACATATTCAGATGCTTAGACATTAGCAACAAATTACAAGCCATTCTAGGAAACAGGAAGAGATGGCCCAGCCAATACAACAAACAAAATATCCTGAACAGATACAGGATTTAAGACCATTAATTAATGATAATCAGACAACTCTCCTAAATCAATTTAAAGAATTGAAAGAAAGTATGACTAAAGAGATAAAGGTTATTAAGAAGACACTGAGTGAGCATAAAAAAAGCTTGAAAGCCTGGAAAAAAAAGCAACAGAACTTGTGGTAATGAAAGACATGATGGATAAGATTGAGAATACATTAGAGGCACGTAAGAGCAGGTTTGAATTGCTTGATGAAAGAATCAGTGATTCTAAAGACAGAACATCTGAAGTGGAAAAGACAGGAGAACAGAAAGAGAAGAGAATGGAAAAAGTGGATCAGGGTCTCAGGGAATTGAATGACAATGTGAAACACAAAAACATACTCATTATTAGAGTCCCAGAAGGAGAAGAGAATGGAAAAGGGGCAGAAAGATTATTTGAGGAAATAATGACTAAAAATTCCCAATCCTTAAGAAAGACATAAATATCAATATCCAAGAAGGACAATACATCCCAAACAGAATAAATCTGAATAGACCTACTTTGAGGTATCTACTATTCAGAATGACAAATATCATAGGTGAAGAGAGGATTCTGAAAGCAGCAAGAGAAAAGCAAAGTATCACATACAAGAATAAGTGCTGTCCTCTCATCAGAAATCATGGAGAAGTGAAGAAAGTGGTATTACGTATTTAAGGTACTGAAAAAGAAAAACTGCCAGCCAAGAATTCTTTATCTGGCAAAGCTGACTTTTAAAAATGAGGGTTAGCCCAAAGTCTTCAAAGACAAGCAAAAACTGATAGAATATGTTGCCAAAATACCAGAATTACAAGAGATACTAGAGGCAGTGCTGCAGCCTGAAAGGAAAAAACAAAGGCAAGTGTCTAGGAGAAGAGTGTAGAAATGAAGATTATTAGGAAGGGTAACTTATAAGGTAAAAAGACAGACAATAGTATAATATGACAACAAAAAGCCAAAGGACAAAATGGATAAAGTAAGCAATGCCTTTAGAGTAATACAATTGAATGTTAATAGCTTGAAATCCCAAATCAAAAGATATAGACAGATAAAATGGATAAAAAATGAGCCATCTATATGTTGTCTACAAGAGACTCATCTTAGACATAGGGACATAACCAGGTTAAAAGTGAAAGGTTGGAAAAAGATATTCCATGCAAATAGTAACCAAGAAAAGCAGGAGTACCAATACTAATATCAAACAAAATATTTTAAATGCAAAAAATATCATAAGGGATGAAGTTCATAATATAGTAATAAAAGGGGCAATTCTGAGAAGAAATAAATATACTAAATATTTTTGCACCTAAACTGAGGGCCTGGATACATGAGGCACACACTGGCAAAATGAAGGGAGAAATAGATGTCTCTACAATAATATTTGGAGATTCAATACACCAATCTCATAATGGAATAGAACTTCTGGACAGAGGATAAATAAAGAAAAAAAAGTGTGCTTAGATATTAAAATAAATAAACCAGACCTAAGAAGACATCTATAGAGCACACCAAAACATCAAGATATACTTTCTTTTCAAGTGTTCATGGATATTTCACCAAGATAGACCACATGTTGGGTCACAAGAAAAGTCTCAATAAATTTTAAACGATTGAAATTGTACAAAACACTTTCTCTGATCATAGGGAAATGAAGGTGGAAATCATAAATTCATAAATTCAGCACACTCTTAAATCATCAGTGGGTCAAAAAAATTGCAAGAGAATTCAGCAAATATCTTTGGATGAATGAAAATGAAAACACAACATATCAAAACCTATGGGACACTGCAAAGGCAGTACTGAGAGTGAAATATATAGCCCTCAATGCAAATAATAAAAAAGAGGAAAGACCTAAAATTAAAGGTATCACTGCACATTTGCAGGAACTAGAAAAAGAAAAGCAAGCTAATCCCAAACCAAGCTGAAGGAAAGAAATTGTAAAGATCAGAGCAGAAATAAATTAAATTGAGAAGAAAATAAACAAGAGAATCAACAAAACCAAAAGGTGGTTCTTCAAGAAGATCAAACAAATTGACAAACCCTTAGATAGACTGGCAATGAAGAAAACAGAAGATGCAAATAAATAAAATCAGAAATAAGAGGGGAGGCATTAGCATTGACTGTGCAGATATAGGAGAAATCATAAAAGGATACTATGAACAAATATATGCCCAAAAAACTAGACAATTTAGATGAGATGGAGAAATTCCTAGAAGTGTAAGTGATGCATACACTCTCCCAAGAAGAAATAGAAGATCTCAACAATCAAATCACAAGTGAAGAGATTGAAATCGTCATTATAAACCTCCCAAAGATAAAAAGCCAAGTCTGGATGACTTTACAGGTGAATTCTACTAATCATTTAAAAGCACCTTAATACCCATCTTCCTCAAGCTCGTCCAAAACATTGTTCAAGAAAGAACACTACCAAAGTCATTCTATGAAACCAACATCACCCTAATACTTAAACCAGATAAATATACTACAAAAAAAGAAAATTGCAGACCAATATCCCTAATGAATATAGATGCAAAACATTGCTAAAAGAAACCATAGAAGACTTAAATAAATGGTGGGGCATTCTGTATTCATGGATTGGAAGACTAAATATCATTATGATGTCAATTCTAACCAAACTGATTTACAGATTCAGCACAATCCCCCCAAAAAATGCCAACAGCATTTTTTGCAGAAATGGAAAAGCCAATAATCAAATTTGTTTGGAAGGGTAAGGGAAACCGCATATCCAAAGATCTTAAAAAAGAAGAATGAAGTTGGAAGACTGTCTTCCTGACTTTAAAGCATATGACTTAGCTATAGTGGTAAAGCAGAATGGTACTGGATTAAGACAGACATATAGACTAATGGAACTGAATCAACAACTCAGAAATAAACCCTCACATCTACAGTCAAGTGATTTTTGACATGGTTCTTAAGACCACACAGCTGGGCTAGAACAGTCTAGTCAACAAATAGTGCTGGCATAACTGGATAGCCATATCCAAAAGAAAGAAAGAAGACCCCCTATCTCACACCTTATACAAATATTAACTCAAAATGGATCAAGGACCTACATATAAAAGCCACTACCATAAAACTCCTAGAAAAAATGTAGGAAAACATCAAGATATTGTGGTAAGCGGTCATTTCTTAAACTTTACACCCAAAGGATGAGCAACAAAAGAAAACATAGATAAATGGGACCTCCTCAAAATTAAAAACTTTTGCACCTCAAAGGACTTTGTCAAAAGGGTGAAAAGGCAGCCAATTCAACGGGAGAACATAATTGGCAATCGTATATCTGATAATCATTTACTATCCATGATATATAAAGAGATCATACAACTTAACAATAAAAAGGCAAACTACACGATTAAATAAATGGGCAAAAGACTTGAAAAGATAACTGTCCAAAGCAGAAATATAAACGGCGAAGAAACGCATGAATACATGTTCAACATCACTAGTGATTAGGGAAATGCAAATCAAAACTACGATGACATATCATTTCACACCTATTAGATGGGCAATTAAAAAGTAAAAAAAAAACTGTAAATGCTGGAGATGTGGAGAGATAAGAATGCCTATTCTCTGTTGGTGGGAATGTAGAATGGTACAGTCACTGTGGAGGACTGTTTGGCTATTCCTAAGGAAGTTGAATATAGACTTGCCATGTGACCCAGCAATACCATTGCTAGCTATATACCCAGAAGAACTGAGAGCAGTGACACAGACAGACATCTGCACATCAGTGTTCATATCAGTGTTATTTATGATTGCCAAAAGTTGGAAACAACCCATGTGTTCATCAACTGACAAATGAATAAACAATTTGTGGTGTATATACCCGATGGAATATCATGCAGTGGTAAGAAGAAATGAAGTCATGAGGTATATGACAACATGGATGAATCTGGAGGACTTTACATTGAGTGAAGTAAGTCAGGTACAAAAGGACAAATACTGTAGGACAACATTATTAGGAATTAAATGTATTATGTAAACTCATTGAATTAATAATTAGAATATAGGTCACCAAAAAATAGAATAAGGGTAGGGAATGGAAAGCTGATGGTTAAGTTGTACAGAACTGGTTAAAAGGTTGATAGCAAATATTTGAAAATGAATGGAATAGGTGAGAGCATATCATGTTGTTTGTTACTAGCAGAGATATTATATGGATATGACAGCAGTTGGAAGGGAAAGCCTAAGGACATTTATATTACTGGAAGGAAAGCTAAAAAATATAACATGGGACTGTATAACATAATGAAATCTCATGTAAAATATGAATATGGGTGATATTGCATATATAAGACTGTTTTTACAAAATATAAATACAAATAAACTAGAGAAAAGGAAACAGAACAGCAGTAATATATGGTAAGAGACGCATAGAGAGATTGAGACTTGATGAGTTTCTTTTATTTTTGTTTTTAGTACTATTATTATTACTGGAATAATTAAAATGCTCTAAGAACGATTGAAGTGATAAAAGCAGAACTATGTGATTATACTGAATACTATTGATTGTACATTTTGGATGGATTTATGCTTTATTAATGTGTACTAATAAAATTGATATGTTAAAAAGAGAAATAACATGATTATGTTTAGGAAAAATGGAATAATTATTACAATTAGACCATAATAGAAAATGGGAAGTAGTAAAAGTTGGAGCTGGAAAAGGGAAAAGGAGTTGAGGGAAGAGAAGGGAAGAAGAGGGAAGGAAGAGACAGGTGAAAGAGGATATTATGAACAATTTTAAAGTATTTGAAGTTTTTCCCAAGGTAAATACCGTGAAAAGACTTAACAAACTCTTTGTCTTTGCATGAGTCTTAATGTAGGCAAAATGCAGATTATAAACTACAAACAGAAAGATCAGTTAGAACTTTCTTATAGTCATCAAAATGATAAATACTATTGATCTGAAATAAACTAGTAATATACATGCTATAAAAAATATATATAAAGAGATTCGTTAGAGTTAGTCTAAAGCATGGATCAGCACACAATGGCTCAGGGCTTGCAACACAGTCATGCTCATTATTTACATATTGCTTATTGCTGTTTTAGCACTGAAATAGCAGAGTTGAGTAGTTGCAACAGAGACCAGATGGTCCCCAAATCCTAACAATTTACTATCTGTTTCTTTAAGATAAAGTTTGCCAACTCCATGTCTAGAGAATTCAGTTGCATATTTGACATCATCACTTAGATGCCTAATAGGCATCATAAACCTAATATGGCTAAATTGGTTTTCTCCTGGTAAAAACTGACTTTTTCCTTCTGATATTGATATTAAGTGATATTAACATTGATTCTCTCCATTTTCTTTGCAATTTCGGCTACATAGCTTCATACATTGCTGCATTAATGAAGTTTACATTACTTGGCCTCTCTTTTAGCTATGTACATCTGTGTCTCTACAGTTTGATCAATGAAACATATGCCAAAATGACATGTGAGAATTTTGGAGAGTATTGCAAACAGTTAAGATAGCATTTTTCTCTTGCCTGTGATGCAAATGTCAGCTCAAGCAGCTACCTTGGTTCATAAATTTGGGACCATACCCTGGAGATGTTGCAGTGGAAAGCTAGAACTAGTGAGCCCTGAAATATCTATTTGTTACCTCATTTTAAATGAAAGATAAATAATTCTCATCATATTGAAACCATTGTTATTTTGTGGGGATTTTTGTTTTGTTTTGTTTTCTTCCCCTGAATCTTAACATAAATGACCCAGTACTCTAATCTACTCTTGAGCTAGTCTTCC
Source organism: Cabassous unicinctus (assembly GCA_029593785.1). Classification (NCBI taxonomy): domain Eukaryota; kingdom Metazoa; phylum Chordata; class Mammalia; order Cingulata; family Chlamyphoridae; genus Cabassous; species Cabassous unicinctus. The sequence goes on from JAQZBX010002181.1 coordinate 66,362, forward strand.
TCTTGTCTATAAATGGTGCCACTATCTACAAATAATTAAAATTTGGTTTTGATTTTCCTGTTAACTAACACTATAATGTATAATTCATCTTATTTCCTTAAAAATGTCATTCATTATGTCGCTTCTCTCTATAGCCATCATAATCTTTTGCCGTTTGAAATAACTTCTTCCTTGGGCTGCTTAATTCCCCTTTCACTATAATTAAATGCATAGTATGACCATTTAAAAATATAAATTAGATCATGCTACACCCAGTTCAAAATCCTTTAATAGATTCTCATTGGAATTGGAATAAAATCCACAATCTTAACTTAATCTATGGGGACCTACATAATCTTACTATTTCCAGCTTGCTGGCATCATTTTAATCATTCTGTTTTTTCACTACATTTGTTCCACGGTGATTTCTGTTTTTTTTTTTTTTAAGTTAAACTCTTTCTCCTTTTAAAATCTTTTTATTTGCTGTTTTGTTAGCTAGATTCTTTACATGACTGGTTTCTATATGTCTAAAACTGAATTACACTATCTAGGAGAGATTTTCCCTAAACATTTCATCTGAAATCTTCTATAGTTACTATATAAAACACTATATTGCTTTTAAAAAATCAATTTTATAGATACATATTAATAAAACATAAATCTGTCCATAGTATACAATCAATGGTAATTGGTTTAATCACATAGTTGTACATTTATCATGCCAATCATTTGTTTAGAGCATTTTCATTATTCCAGTAATAATAATAAAAACACTAAAAAACAAAAACCAAACAAACAGAAAAAACAAAACTCATCACCTCTGAATCTCTGTATGCTTCCCATGCTATACATAGCTGCTATTCTGTTTCCTTTTCTCTAGTTTGTTTGTATGTATATTCTGTAAATACAGTCATATATGCAATAACACACATATTCATATTTTACATGTGATTTCACTGTTATACTGTCCCGTTAAATTTTTTAGCTTTCCTTCTAGTAATATAAATGTCCTTTCCCTTTCAACCACTGTCATACCCATATAATATCTTTGCTAGTCACAAACACCATGATGTGCTCTCACCTTTTCCATTCATTTACAAATATTTACATATTTTTGCATATTAATTGTGATTTGGGGGTATTAGTTTTGTATCCCGCCACTTTGTTGAAGCCATCTACTAATTCTAGTAGCTTTGTATGGAGTTTTCAGGATTTTCTAAATATAGGATCATAACATCAGTGAATAGTGAAAGTTTTCCCTCTTTCTGTCCTATTTGGATGCCTTTTATTTCTTTACCTAGCCTAATTGCTCTAGCTAAAACCTCTGGTGAGAGTAGGCATCCTTGTCTTACTCCTGATACCATCAGGGAAGCTGTTAGTCTTTCATTGTTGAGTACAATGCTAGCTGTAGGTTTTTCATATATGCTCTTTACCATATTGAAAAGCTTCCTTCTATTCTTATCTTTAGGAGCATTTTTATCAAGAAAATTTGCTGTATTATGTCAAATGTCTTTTCTCCATCAATAGAGAGGATCACATGATCTTTTCTTCCTCAATTTATCAATGTGCTTTATTACACTAATTGATTTTCTTGTGTTGAACCACCCAGCACCCCTGGGATAAAAACCACCTGATCATGCTATGTAATTATTTTAACGTGCTTTTGGATTTGGTTTGCAACTATTTTCTTGAGGATTTTTGCATCTAATTCATTAGAGATATGTAATTCTCTCTCTCTTTTTTTGGTACTATTTATCTATATCTGATTTTGGTTTTAGGGTGATGTTGGCTTCGTAGAATGAGTTGGGTAGAGTTTTTTCCTGTTCAATTTTTTGGAAGAGCTTGAGCAAGATTGGTATTAGATCATCTTTGAATGATTGGTAGAATTCACCTGTGAAAAGCTATATTCCCTGGCTTTTCATCTTTGGGAGATTTTTAATGACTGTTTCAATTTCTTCACTTGTGATTGGTTTGTTGAGGCCTTCTATCTCTTCTAAGGTCAGTGTAGGTGGTTTGTGGGTTTTTAAAGAATTTCTCCATCTCATCTACATTGTCTAGTTTTTTGGCATTTAGTTGTTCACAGCATCCTCATATGATCTTCTTTATTTCTGCATGATCAATGGTAATGCCCCTGCTCTTATTTCTGAATGTATTTATTTGTGTCTTAACTCTTTTGTTTTTGTTGTCAGTCCATCTAAGGGTTTGTTGATTTTGTTTTTCTTCTCAAAGATCCAACTTTTGGTTTTGTTTATTCTTTCTATTGGTTTTATTTGTTTTCAATTTCATTTATTTTTTCTTTGATCTTTATGATTTCTTTCCTTTGGCGTGCTTTGGGATTAGCTTGTTCTTCTTTTACTAGTTCCTCCAGGTGTGCAGTTATACCTTAAATTTTAGCTCTTTCTTCTTTTTTAATGTAAGCATTGAGGGCTATAAATTTCCTTCAACACTTTCTTTTCAGTTTTCCATAAGTTTTGAAAAAGTTGTGCTCTCATTTTCATTCATCCCAAGATATTTGCTGAATTCTCTTGCAATGCCTTCTTTGATCCACTGATTATTTAAGAGTGTGTTGTATAATCTCTATATATTTATGAATTTCCCCCTTTTTCCCCTTCATTATTTATTTCCACTTTCATTCCATTATGATCAGAGAATGTGTTTTGTATAATTTAAATCTTTTTAAATATTGAGTCTTTTTGTGTGACCCAACATGTGGTCTATGTTGGAGAAGGATCCATGAGCACTTGATAAAGAACACATATCTTGCTGTTTTGGGGTGCCATGTTCTATAGATGTCCGTTAGGTCTACTTTATTTATCATATGATTCAAACGCTCTTTTTCTTTATCCTCTGTCCAGATGTTCTATCTAATACTGAATGTGGTGTATTGATGTTTCCAACTATTCTTATAGAAAGATCTATTTCTCCCTTCAGCTTTGCCAGTGTATAAATCAGGTATCTTGGGCCCTCAAGTCAGGTGCATAAATATTTAGTTTAATTCTTTCTTCTTCATGAATTGCCCTTTTTATTAAAGTGTAATGTCCTTCTTCATCCCTCATAACAGTTTTGCATTTAAAATCTGTTTTGTCTTATATTAGTATTGGTACTCCAGCATTTTTTAATTACTTATAGCATGGAATATCTTTTTTCTGCCTTTCACTTCAACCAGGTTTTGTCGATACATCTGTGGTGATTATCTTATAGACAGCATATAGAGGACTCATTTTTTAATCGATTCTATCAGTCTATGTCTTTTGATTGGGGAGTTTAAGCCATTAACATTAAATGTTATTACTCTATAGGCATTATTTACTTCATCCACTTTGTCCTTTGGTTTTCTGTTGTCATGCCATACTATTGTCTGTCTTTTTACTTTTGACTCTTTTGACTCTTTACTCTTTAATTCACTCTTCCTACTAATCTTCATTTATATACTCTTTCTCCTTGTCTCTTGCCCTTGGGATGTCTTGGGTTAGGTCTATTGGGGTTTATTCTGTTTGCAGCGTGCTGTCCTTTTTGGATATTGGTATGTATGTCTTGCTTAAGGGTTGGGAAGTTTTCAGTCATTATTTACTCATATATTATTTCTGCTCCTTTTCCATTCTCTTTTCTTTCTGGGACACTGATAATGCATGTGTTTTCGCATTTTGCATTGTCATTCAGTTCTCTCAGAGTCTGTTCCATTTTTTCCATTCTCTTCTCTTGTCTTTTCTAGTTCAGATACGCTTTCTTCAAAATCACTAATTCTGTGTTTGTGCAATTCAAATCTCCTCTTATGTACCTTTAATATTTTTTCAATCTCATCTATCATATCTTTCTCTCCCATAAAGTCTGTTACTTTTCTTTGAAGTCTGTGAAATTGTTCTTTATACTGACTCAGTGTCTTCTTAATATCCTTTATCTCTTTTGTCATATATATTTTTTTCAATTCTTTAAGTTGATTTAGGAGAGTTGTTTGGTTTTCATTGATTAATTGCCTCAAATCCTGTATCTCTTCAGCATATTTAGTTTGTTGCTTGGCTGGGCTATCTCTTCCTGTTTTGTAGTATGGCTTTTAATTTTGTTCTGACATCTAGGCATCTGAATATATTGGTAAATTTATGCTGATGGACAATTTCTCTCTCTTGCCTATTGTTTTATTTTTCCAGAGCTCTTCTTTGATATCTGGCTCAACTTATTCTAAATCTTTTAAATTGCCCAGCTTAAGTTATCAACATCAGGTCTGGGACTCATTAATGGGCCACAAATTTTCTCCCAGGAGTTAGAGTACTGAGAAAGCCCTAAAAGAAGTTTTTGTTCATGTAATTCCAGTCATGCCACCGAATATCGCTCATCAGTGCCCCTTTCTACAGAAAGGAAATCTCTGTTTTCCTGTGTTTTTGTCTGGCCAGACCTGAAATTCAAAGCAGGCTCTTCTGGCGGAAGCCACTGAAGAAAATCTCCCAACTTCTGCTCCTTTTTCCCTTGTAACAGGTGACAAGGAGGAAGATATCTGTTTCCCTCTCAGTTACCTGCAGTGAGGCAGGGGTTTTTATCACAGCTTAATATCTTGGGTGTGTGGGAGAGGTGCCTATCCCAGCTGCCACAGGTGTTTGATAACTCACATTTGTTGTTTTGGGTTCTTCATCTGTCCCTCACCATCCTGGGAGTTATGAAACATTGTCCTGGTCTGCTGAATCCCAAAGCAGTTCCCTCAGACAGCTTTTGGCTCTTTCTTTGCTGTTTTTGTGAGAGAGTTGAGCCCTGCCTGCCTAATCCAATGCCATCTTCCCAGAATTCTTATATTGCTTTTTGTTACCACCACTATAATTTCAATGGGTCGAATAATTATCTTTATTGCTTCCTATATGTTTTATGGCTACAGCTAAAATAATAGTTCCATTACGACAGGATTTTGGTGCCTGTTGAACAATTTCTCTCCATCATATAGAATAGTGCTTGCCACATATTTAACATTTAATAAGTTTAAAATAAAAAAATGAAGAAACGAATAGTGGTGCATTAGATACAGCTGTTGAGTATAAAGTAGATACCAATAATAACTTATCTATTTATGGCTTTGGCAATTGCACTAATGATAAGGCAGTCAATGATTTGGAACTGAAGAATAAGAAGAATTGGTAATATGATTAAGTTTTATCTGTGTTAAATTATAAATACCCTCCCATTTTCTACATTCTGATATAGAATAGGCAATTAGAGATACAGCTTTGAAGCTTCAGAAAAAGTTCAGCTTTAAAAATAAAGAAACATTAGCAAAATATTCTATTAATTAACATCTAAACAAATAAAATCACCAATGTGATTAGAATTGTCTTGGAAATTTGTATAGAGTAAGAAAAAGATGGCACCGAGCAATACACAAAACAGGTATTCAAGGTTCAGAAAGATAAGCCTGCTAAGATGGCTAAAAAGGATAAACTGAAAATATAAGAAGGTAAAAACAAACAAACAAAAAGCAGAAATGGAGTATCATGGAAGCCAAAGAAGAATGTGGACTCATCAATCATCTCTAGTGATGTCACGAATTTAGGTACGATAAGGATTGAAAAGGAGCATGGATTTATTGATACAGGACCTCAGTGAAGCCATTTCCAAAAAAGGGAAAGAAACATGATTTTCAAACTGTTTTCTGGTTCCAGGTTTATCACCCATTATTTCCGTACAAAAACTGTTCATTCCAAGAAAACTGATAGAAGTCGATGTACCTGGACACAGATATAAATCAGCATACATAGAACAGGCTTTACCATTCATCATTCCAAAGTTTTGCCTGAGTGAAAAGTGGCATGTCCTTCTTTTCTCTTTGCTTGTCAATTCTCTATCCATTCTTCAAAGTCTAATTCAAATACTAGCTTTTGTGTTATACCTTTTCTTACAACTACAGCTGAGAGTGATCTTATCTTTCTCTGAATAAATTATAAACATTAATGTTCTTAAGTCCAAAGTATAAAGTATAGTTTCTATATAACACTTTCTCCCTTTCTTTCTCAATATTTTAAGAACAAGAACTATTTAATAACTATTATTTTATAGTCTTTGATTACTCTAGAATGCTTTTCACTGTCTTAGAATAAGAGACTTAAAATATTTTGTTCATTGTTAATGAGCCTCTTTGATGCTGTCCTCATTCATCATGAAAAATTCAGAAAAATCATTTGATATGAGATTTTGACATTGTCTTGATCATAATTTTATTCTTCCAAACATAAAGTAATTTATATAAACAAATATATCTATAGTTGACAGAAGGTATATAATTTTGAGTTAGTATGAAAAAAAAAGATTTTTTTATGGAATTATAAACACCACATAAATAACAAAATACCTAATACAGCAGATGAGTCACACTATGGAAGCAAAAGCAGCCCATAGTTTAAACATTTCAACTCCTTACGTGAGATCAACAATGCACCTCATATAAAGTCAGAGCATTTATGGAAAAGAGGAATGGGGCAATAGATAACTCATCAACAATATATTTCCCAAATGTCATATTGATCCTTCTAATTTCTTCAGGGAATTGGATTTAAATGCATTTTAAAGCTTTTAAATTTTAGAAAATATTTCTGCTCTTTTCATTTTTTCCTATGAAATGACATAGTATTGATTATATTGTACATATACATGAATATTTGTTACATAATATTGAACATATTTTGCATGTGTATGTATTTGTATCTGTCTATATGTATGTATATATGTAGCTATCTATCTGTCTATCTATCTCTCTAACTATATTGAATCCCTTCACATAATAATAATCCACGTACCTATGTTGAAAACTCTTATTTTTGTCTATATTGAACAGTATAATTTCTACAGTTTCCTTTGGATCCATACTGCTCTCTATCTGATAAAACTGATAGTTAAGAACTTCTTTGGACTCTTTGCCCTTAGATTCTACTCGGGTTTGTCTAATTGGAAGCAGAGGCAAGAGGGCATGTAGATAGGGAGGATGGGCTATTCCAGCTTTTTATTTCCTGTATTTCCTGGGTTGGTTTCCTCACTCTACCACAGGCCAGAATTAATGAAAGGTAGCTGACACCACAGCCACACTCTCTTGGGTACTGGTATCATTCTCATTCCCTGACCTTTTTACTTTCTTTTTTTTTTCTTTATTAGAAAAGTTGTGGTTTTACAGAACAATCATGCATAAAATCCAGGAGTCCCATAAACTAGTCCATTATTAACAAATTATATTAGTGTGAAAAATTTGTTACAATTGATGATAGCATATTTTTATAATTGCACTATTAACTATAGTCCATATTTTAATTTAGGGTTCATTGTTTGTGTAATGTAGTTCCATGGATTTTTTATAAAATGTTATTCTGTTACCATATGTACAATCTAACATGTCCCCTTTTAATCACATTTTGATATGTTTCAGTGCTCTTAATTATGTCCACAATATTGTGCTAACATCACCACCATCCATTACCAAAATATTTCCATCCTTCCAAATAGGAACCCCGTACATTTTAAGCTTTAACTTCCCATTCCCCATTTCCCACCCCATCCTCTAGTAACCTTATATTCTAGATTATGACTCTGAGTTTGCTTATTTTAACTGTTTCAAATCAGTGAGATAATGCAATACCTGTACTTTTATGTCTAACTTAAAATGATGTTCAAGTTTTATCCATCCTTTTTTTATGGCTGAATAATATTCCATTGTATGTCTCTCTCTCTCTCTCTCTCTCTCTCTCTCTCTCTCTCTCTCTCTCTCTCTCTCTCTATATATATATATATATATATACCACATTTTATTTATCTATTTATAAGTTGATAGGCACTTGGGTTAATTCTATCTATTATCATTTGTGAATAATGCCACTATTAAAATCAGGATTCAAATATCTGTTTGAGTCCCCGCTTTCAATTCTTTGGGGTATATATCTAATAGTGGGATTACTGGGCTATATGGTAATTCTATACTTAGCTTTCTGGGAAACTACCAAATTGTGTTCCATAGTGGCTACACCATTTTACATTGCCACCAGAAAGTGAATGAGTGCTTGTATTTCTCTGCATTCTCTCCAAAACTTGCTATTCTCCTTTTTTTT